>JBBPMX010000035.1:0-41929 GCA_038090515.1 Pulveroboletus cf. viridisquamosus | reverse complement strand
TGTAGAAGTGGTGCCGGAGGGCACCTTCTCCGTAGCCTCAGACTTGCGAAGCGATGCGGTTGAACTCGACCACATACTTGTTGATGCGTTGGGAGTCCTTCATGGACAGGTGGTCGAGTTGGTGCTCCGCGTCACCAACAGGGTCGTGGGGTCCAAAGTTCGTCTGTAACTCCAGGACAAATTCCTGGAAATTATCCATCCAGACCGGACGGAGGTTGGGGTCCTCGTCGAGGAGGAGGTCCGGTTCGAACCATTCCAATGCCATCCCTTTCAGGTAGGATTGCGCAAATGTCACTTTGGCGCGATCTGTCCGAAAAGCCTTAGGACGGTCTTGGAAGTTTAGCTCGCACTGGACTAGGAATATCCGGAGCTTCCGGGGGTCAGTCCTATCGAACTGATCCGGTTCTCGGACTTTGGTGCGGGGGGTGCTATCGGCGGGGCATCGACGAGAGGAGCGGGCAAGGCCGCGGATGGCGTCAGCAAGGAGGGCGAGTGTGTCCCGAGGGACTTGCTCGTTCTCATCCCCGCTTCCAGGGGCGTCTTCTCTGTCGTCGCTGTCCTCAGGCCCGAGCTCCGGGAAGTCAGGGTCACATATCCTTTGCTTTTCTTTGTCATCCTCTGGCTTATAGGGAGACACTGCAGATAATCAGAGGAGTTGCCTCCGGGACCATCCGGACCTTCCGGGCTTCTAGGACCATTGGGGGGCGTGCGAGGGATATCTCGTTCTTGGGGTAGGTTGGACAATGATGACTCGTTGTCCTCGAGTTTGGTAATCCACGCATCTGGAGTTGGCGAATGCTGGAGGGCATGAGCCTGGGAAATGGATGCTGGAGTACGGCGGGCGGAAAAACTGTGGAATTGGTCAACGAGGGCGGGGCCCCGGCGACTGCTTGCGAATACGCTGAGTGGATTGAAACATGGGGACGGGGGTGGGTTTGCGCCAACAGCACGTGTTCTGGAGCGTGTGACACGAGTGGCCATGACGGATGCAAGTTAGGAGTTATAACAAGAGGAGTTTGAATATACTGTTAGAACCGGGATCTCCGGGAGGTAACTCCGGAACTCCGGAGTTTGAGCAGGACTTGGCTTCACCGTATGTGGTGTGCCCTTGTCACAACTCCGGGGGTGTCCTGTAATTTCAGAATGGGCGGAAGAAGTCGGATTGGTCTTGTTGCAAGCAACGAGACCGAGGATGGTTCAGAAGAGAGTCTTAGAGACTCAAGGGGGTCAGAGTGAGCTTGGGAGACTGTCCAAGTCGATATTCAAACTGGAGTATCTACTACAAGTGCAGGGACTTTATATACGGGAGTAGAACATAGGTCTTACTAATGGTCCGGAGTGCGGATGCTAGGTATACCGGAGCTGTGCTCCTAAGCGGGCACAGGGACGGAGGGTGAACTGGGGCGAAGCTAATGGCTATGTACTGTAAGCGAAGAATAGAGCGTAATGCTAAGAACAAGGAATGCTAAATACAGGGGGGCCGGGGTGTCAGGGATGCAGACTCATCGAGAACGCACCGGAGGTTGCAGGAAAGGTGTCCAGAGTTGTCTGGAGTTAAGTCCGGAGTACCGGATTTGATGGATATGACAGTGTATCGACAGGTTTATATATGTATAGTAGGGATTTAGGGCTGGTGTGGGAATGGTGAGTAATATGCTAACTGATGCTCCGTAATTGGTGATGTCATGATGAGTCATAGGCTTGGCAATGACATAGGGTCTAGGCCTGATGACATCATGGAACATTCTGGAAAGTTCATGAAGGAGTGTGATAGGATAAAATATCAGAAAAGGAAAATAAAAGTGAAAGTTCTGTCATCACCCCCTTTTTAAGGGTTATCGTCCCGATTGACCAAGATACCCTCAATGACGGGTTCTTCTCCCAGTTTGGGTACGTTGAACAGCTCTGAAAGGAGACAGGTGAGAGAGGAAGTGAAGTCACGAAAGCCAGAATTGTGAAAGACTGCCATCACTGAGGAGGAACAGAGCATACAGTCGCATGGGTGTGTTATGACGAAGTCGAGGGAGCAGATCACGTCTGGGTTAGCTCTGTGGAAGGCCTCTACTTTGGCGTGGGTGTTGGTGAGGTTGAACATGGGTTCCCAGGTTTGTTCCTCAGCCGAGTATCCCTTCCAGTGGACAAGATATTTGGTCCTTCCACAGCATGAGTGAGAGTCAACAACTTTCTCTACCTCATATTCCTCTTTGTGAGCTATGACCAGGGGAGGAGGGTGAGGGTGTTTTTTGGCTTGCCCAGGTGTAGAGGATTTCACATAAGGCCATAGTTGTGACTTGTGGAAGATGGGGTGGATGCCTTGCCATGTTTTGTTGAGAGCCAACTTATAGGCTGCTGATCTGACTTTTTCCATGATTTTGAAGGGGCCATACTGCTTGTTGGATAACTTCTTCAAAGGTCAGTCAGTTTTGATGTTCTTCCCTTCGAGTAGCATGAGGTCCCCTTTGTGGTATTCAGGGGACTTATGCACCATTCGGTCATGGTATTTCTTCATCTCAGTGGTGGCTAAGTTAAGAGCGACCTTGGCCTGTTCATGAGTCTCCTTCATTCTCTCTGCGAACATGTAGGCTGATTCATTCTTCACCTCTCGGTGCATGTTGGTGCAGATTAAGGGTGAAGTACTGGTGGAACTGGAGGTCTTGGAGTTGTGAGCAAACTCTGTGAGCAGGAGCCATTTGGCCCAGTCATTCTGATGGTAATTTATATAGAGATGGAGGTATAATTCTACTTCTCTTTCGGTTTGACCATTGGTTTGGGGATGGTAGGCCATAGAAGGATTCCCTTCAATTTGTAGGAGGGAGTAGAGATCCTTCATGAAATATGATATGAACTGAGGGCCTCTATCAGATATCACCTTGCATGGCATCCCATGAAGCTTGAACACATGATCCCTGAAGACAGTGGCCACACCTTGGGCCATGATCGAACTAGAGATGAGGAATAAGTGTATCATCTTTGAGAGACGATCCATGATGACAAGTATGGTGTCTTTGCTGTTGGACAGGGGCAGTGGTCCAATGATGTCGATAGAAATGATTTCCCAGGGCACTAACAGGGTCTCGTTAGGATTTCTTGATGCATGGAGGGCCAATAGTATTTGGTCATGATTAGGTCCCTTGTGCATCTGGTACTGGGGTGTCCAGTGAGAGGGTGATCATGATTCTCCTTTAAGATTCAGAGATGGAGGTCATGGTTGTTGGAAATATATAGGAGTTCCTTCCAACGGAGTAGTCCATCCTTTTCCTTCCAAGGGGAATCCTGTTTCTTCAGCCCTTTGGTGGTGAATTTCTCTTGTTTGTATTGACGTTTGGCAATGAGAGTTTCAATAGGTAGGGGCGAATTGGCAGTGTGTGCCCTGATGCAGGGCAAAATGAAGAAGGCATGGCTTTCAGATGGGGATGAAAAGAGATTGTCCAGGAGTAATATCTGTTATTTATTATCACCTTTCACCCCCTTTTCAAAGTCTGGCCTCCGGGACAGTGGATCCACAGGATTTGTCTTGCCTGGGCAGTGGGTGAAGTGGTAGTCATACTCTTGAAGAGTTAACTGCCACTGGGCTTGACGGTGAGAGAGATCCTGAGGTTAACGGAAGAAGGTAAGGTTGTTGTGATCCGTCAAGATTTCGAAGGGGTAGGCGATGCCGAGGAGGTATTGATGCCATTCCTTAAGAGTGAACATTACTGCCAACATTTCCAAGTTGGCCATGTAGTAGTTTTGCTCAGCATCATTGAGTGATCGTGAGATGAAGGCAATGGGGTGCCACATCTCGTTGTGTTGTTGGGATAACACCGCCCCAAGACCGACTCCTGAGCCATCTGTTTCGATTTGGAACAGATCGTCGTCAGTAGGCATGGCCAATGTGGGGGTGGAGGAGATGGTGTCCTTGAGGGTGTCGAACACTGTTTGACAGGTGTCATCCCAAATGAAGTCTTTCTTCTCCGAAGTGAGTGTGTTGAGAGGTTGTGCGATACTTGTGAAATCTCTAATGAACTGTCAGTAGAAGTTAAGGAAGCCAAGAAAGCCGTGTAGGGCTTTCTGAGTGATGGGTACCGGCCAGCTTTTAATGGCTTTGACTTTCTTGGGTTCTATTTTTACTTGGTCTTGGGACACGATAATCCCCAGGAATTCCGTTTCCTGTATCTCAAACTCACATTTGTCATATCGGAGGTACAGGTGCTCCTTGCGGAGTATGGATAAAACTTCTTTGACGACTTTCTGATGTTCTTCGAGGGTTTCCATGAAGATCATGATGTTGTCGATGTACACGACTACTACCCCTCGATTGATAAGATCTCGGAAGAGGGCATTCATCATGGTTTGGAATGTGGCAGGCAAGTTGGTAAGCCCAAAAAACATGACAAGGGGTTCGAATAGGTCTTAGTTGGTATGAAAGGCCGCTTTCCATTCATCTCCATCTTTCATGTGCACGTTGTTATATCCCCATCTCACATCGAATTTGGTGTAGTACTTGGCCTTCTTTAGCTTATCGACCAATTTGTTGATGAGGGGGAGGGGGTAGTGATTCTGGATGGTGATGTCGTTTAGCTTCTGGTAATCTTGGATGGGTTGTAGGTGGCCATCTTTCTTCTTGATAAAGAAGAAGGCCAAAGCAAATGGGGATTTGGAGGGGCAGATATGCCTGGAATTGATATTTTCCTCGAGAAAGGCATCTAGTTTTTTTTGTTCACCTGGTCTGAGAGGGTATACCTTGCAATCGATCTTGTGATCTCTGGGGAGGAGTTCAATAGCATGGTCCCAGGGTCTACACGGGGGGAGTTGATTGAAGCTCTCCTTAGTGAAAACATCGGCATATTGGTAAACATAAGAGGGTGAAACCTCTTCAAGAGTTTTCTTTTTCTTTTGTTGGAACTCCTTGCTCACGATGTCTGTGGACATGTTTCGGTAGTAGGAGTCCAAGTTGAGGTGGAAGAGTCAATCCCCTTGAGATTGGGAGAGTAACTCCTCTTTTTCATCTTCTTCAACATTGCTGAGGGGTGGGAGGTGATCCTGATGGCATGAGAATTTCACCTCCCCTCTGGGCCAGTTGATAGTGGGATTGTGGGTTTTGAGCCAATCGTGTCCCAAGAATATGGGTACCAACTTCAGGCCCATGACAGCTAGACAGATCTTCTCTTCATAATCTTGAATTTTCATATCTACAATGATGAAGCTGTCAATTTTGCCTGCTGCATTTAGTGAACCATCCACATTATATACCAGCATAGGTACGGGTAGGTGGTGGGTCAGGATTCTGTGCTTTTCGACGAATTCCCGGTCTATGGACAAACCGGGGAGTTCGGCTATTTGGCATACTAGGTCCTTGGTGGTCGACCTCTTTTCTCTGTGAGTTGTGTATGAAGGACCTGAGGTGGTCTATGGCCCACTGCGGAGGTTCTTGGATTTGTCTTTGGATCCAGGCTACAGATCATGGATCCATGGTGTTGATTTTGTGTCAGAGGTGTCTGATTCTGGTTAAACCAAACCCTTTAACATCTCTGGAGCTTTCTGAAAGCTTGGAGACCTCTTTAATGGGTGGTGTTGAGATTTTTTCCAAGATTAATTGGGCGATATGGTTGCTTTTCTTGACCTCAAATATCTTGTCGGAATTGTTGATAAGCAACACTTTCACCTCCCCTCTGTAGTTGGAGTCGACAACACCAGTTCTGGTGGTTATTGAGGATTTAATGGTGAGGCTGGAGTGAGGGGCGATATGACTGTAATGGCCAGCCAGAATTTCCATGGAGAGGGCCATTGGGATGAGAGACTGTCTGCGGGCCAGGATGGTGGTGTCAGAGGAGGTGCAGAGGTCATAACCAGCAGCCCCCTGACTCCCCCTGGTGGGAAGGGGAGTGGTCTTGTCCTCCTGCTTTACTTTAAGGGATGGGGGGTCCCTTCACAGAATCTGCACCTGTGGCGATGACTCAGCAGCAGAGGGCATTTCTGGGGTCTCGTCAATTTCTGAAACAGACAAAGCAGCAAATTTATTATCCAAACAAGATGATGATGTAGCTGTTACATGAGGAGGGGGTCAACCCATACCTACTCCTCCTTTCCAAAACCCAACTCATTCTTGTCCACGGTCTTCATCATCTCCACTAACTCCCCCATGTTCTCATAAAAGATCTTATACCCCTTATATTCGAGGTGATGAATCATGCGACATGGGCAAGGAGGGTGGTTGGTACAGGGCCAGGGTTTTCTGCATTTGAAGCAGAGTCCTTTGGCTCTGGCCTTGCTGATATCCATTGGAACTTCTTGACCCCCAAAGGTCCTGGGTTGATTCAGATCGACCTTTGGAGGAACAGGATTGGCAGGGCAGGAAGAGGAGGAAGGGGCTTGTCCTGGTTGATACCACATCTGGGATTTAGAGCCCGATTCATGGGCCTTCCTCTGCTGGAGTGTAGCTTCCACTTGAACAAGGTATTTCTCCCAGACTTTGAGGGAGCGGGAGAAGGCAAGAGCGGTGTTGGAGGTCTCAGCGAGGGTGACAATTTTTTTATGTATGCCCTTTTGCACAAGGTGCAAGAGCAGTTTTTTGGTTTCCTCACCGACAACAAGGTTGGATTCGCGAACCAGTTGGAAGAATTGGACGAAGAAGTCCTTGATAGACTCATTCCATCCTTGTTTGAGTTCCTAGAGTTTGTCATATGCTTCCTGCACATGCATGACCGATAGGAAATTGGTGTCCAGCTCTCCCATGAACTCCGCGAAAGTATCTGGGTAATAAGGAAGCCTCTCATCATGGTGGGTGTCTGCATACCTCTGAGTGACATTGGTCTTATTTCCTTCGAGGAACCTGAGGGCAATGACAATCTTTTACTTATCAGTGGGCATCTTATCAAAGCCCAGGAGGTATGTACAAAGGGAGTTCTTCCAAGAGGGGTACCCCTTCTTGTCACCCTTAAATACAGGGGGTTTCTGGGCCCATGATTTGCTCAACTTAGGGCCGGCTGGACAGGGAATTTTGGTGGGTTGAAGGAGGGAACAGCGACCTCATGGGTGTGCTGGGCTGTTGTTGTCAGAAGAGAAACCATCCCAGTCAGAGGAAGGTGGGGTGGCAGCATGTTTCTTTCCCTTCTTGGAAGTGGACATACAGTGACCTCCAAAACTATTGCAATGTTTGGTGAATTTTCATTGTCTAAGATAGAGAGCATGACAGTGTGGGAATCATGCTTAGTCATAGTGGGACTAAATATAGTGCATGCTCTTGGCTACATGATTGCCCCCTAGGTCATGTGATTTGGCTCAGTGGCTGTGAAGATTGCCAATTTCAAAACAGCAATATCATTACAATAGTTTTGCATCTTTTATAAAAAGTATGAAATCTCATTGAAATCACATGATAATTTGGTAATGTTTGGTTATACAAACAAAAATAAACATATAAATATTATGTCTGAGTTTGAAATAGTTCTCACACATCTTTATTCCCAACCATATCATCATGAGATCCATTTCTCTTATTCAACAGAATACCATTCTCTCTATGCTTGATGCTGGTCACTCTCTTTCAGCCATTGCATCTGCAACTCATCTCCATGCTTCTACCATCTCCAGACTTTGCTCCAAGGAGCGTTCTGAGCTTCAGAAATCTATTGGAGGTTGTCCATCCAAGCTTTCCTCTGCTAGTATTCATCATGGTATTCATCTTATTTCTTCTAGAAAGGCAGAGAATGCTGTTCAGGTGACCAAGGCTCTTACCAATATTGTCAATACACCTCTCTCCACCACCACAGTACACTGGCACTTGAAGAAGGCTGGTATGAAGGCTGTGGTCAAGTCAAAATGCCCTCTTCTTTCAGCAAAGCATTGCAAAGCTTGTCTGGATTTTGCCTATGCTCATAAGGATTGGACTGTGGAGGATTGGAAGAAGGTGATATGGTCTAATGAAACTAAAATTAACCGCCTAGGGTCAGATGGGCGCAAATGGGTGTGGAAAAAGGCAGGTGAGGGGCTTAGTGATAGAGTAGTGCAAGGAACAGTCAAGTTTGGAGGTGGTTCCTTGATGATGTGGGGCTGTATGACTTGGAAGGGAATTGGCTATGCTGCCAAGATTGATGGTAGGATGGATGGAGACCTTTACCTTCAAATTTTGAAGGATGATCTCCTGAATACCTTGGAGTATTATGGTCTTAATTCTTCTGACATCATCTTTCAGCAGGACAATGATCCTAAGCATACCTGCAGAAAGGTCAAGGAGTGGCTGGAAGAGCAGGATTTCATGACTATGATATGGCCTGCACAATCTCCTGACCTAAACCCCATTGAACATCTGTGGGGTTATCTGAAAAGAAGGCTAGCAGATCATGAAGACCCTCCTACTGGGATTTGTTATGATTTATTGTTTTACTTCTTTTATTTCTTTGGACTTATCTCTCCTCGCTTAGCCCTTCTTATGCTAAGCTCGTAGTTCCCTCTGTCACATGCTTGTTTCCCCTTCTACTTTCTAGAATATTCTTTGATTACTCATTGCTGTACTTCTGCCATTGGCTCGCTGACTCAACGCTCAGTCAGCCGTTTGTTCTCTCATATTCTTTTCGTTTCTATACAATTACTCAGCATCCTCTGGTCCTCGTATATAAATCCCAAGTAGACCTCATGTACCCTAGCTTAGACCTACTTGGATTATAACATCCTATTCCTTTTCTTGTGTCTCCGCTCTACACCTGAGTGAGCGCTTTAGCTCTTGCCTGCGTCCCATCCTGATCACAAGGGATTGTTCTTGGTCCACCCGCTTCAATGGGTAGTCAACTGTCTGGTCCCCACCAGGATGAATCCTTGACCCTATCGTCTGTAGGGTACCCCCTTGCCTCAGTATCTTAGGATCTTACCAAGTCCACACTCGATCCTTCGGGATCAAGCGTAACAAAAGGTCTAAGCTCTTTAGCTGTGGTTAGCTCCACCTAAACTGCCACCATATCTCGACGACACCCCCCCAGCCTTGCTGATAGGATCTTCGGACCTACCAGAGATCGCCAACCCGTCGATTCCGAACCTGAACCCCAATCCTCCGAGGAGGAACAACCCCCATTGTCGCCAGACCTCTGCATCACCTCCCCCCAAGAACAACACGAGGATCAAGCCCTCGCCATCGCTTTCTCAGAAGGAGTAACTATCCCAAGAGAACCAACCCCACCGTCGCCCACTCCCATAGCCACCCATCGTACCCTCCCCAGACTCCTCGCAGACGCACAACACCAAGCAAGAATCACCCGAGTGCAAACCCCAGTACCAACCCCACCATTGTTCACACCCCCACCACCCCCATCAATGATGACCAAACCAGCCGAACTCCATCTCGGGAAGCCAGACAACTATGACGGTTCCTACGAGAAAGCCATCCCCTGGCTCAACTCCGTACAATTCTACCTCATCACCAATGGGGATATCTATAACACCGACGCCAAGAAAATCGCGTTCACCCTCTCCTTCATGAGAAGTGGGTCCGCCACTACTTGGGCCAACACTTTCAGAACCCAGAAATTAGCCAACCCCACCGGAGGATTTGGAACATTTGAAGAATTCGTGAAAAGTTTCAAGGAGACTTTCCAACACGAAAATGTAATCTCCAAGGCCGTCAAATGGCTCACAGACTCTCGTGTCTCAAAACTCTCCGATATCAACAGTTATATCTCCGAGTTCAAGAATCAATTCTCTCTTAGCACCATCAACGATGACATCGTCCTCACCAACTTCTTTGTCTCTGGAATCCCTGACTCCCTTCAGCAACATATCTTTTCCATGGATAACCCCCCCACCACCATAGATGAATGGTACAAGAAAGCCGTTCACTTTGTCATCCAATAGGAAAAAGCGGATGGATATAAGCGAGGAAAGCCATACAACTACTTCCGACCTGCCACGTCTCCCACCAAGGACCCTGACGCTATGGATGTAAATGTAGTCAAAATTGAGAAGATGACACCTGACGAACAAAAGCAATGTATGACGATGAAACTCTGCTTCCGTTGTCACCAACCTGGACACATGTCCAACGCCTGCCCTACCTTCCCCAGTTCGGGGAAGAAGAAGACCTCCGTCAAAAAGGTCGTCGAAACCCCATCGCTCCCCAAACTCGAACCCATCCCTGATGATGAAGACAAAGAAGACCCTCCTGAAGAAACTGTTAAGAGGGTGACCTTCTCCGGATGGGGCAAGGGTTTTTAAAGGGAGGAACGCCCTTGACGCACGTTTCCTCCTCCAATCACCGTGTACTAGTAGCTAAAGATCCCCGAGCAATACAAATTCCAATTGTCTTTGCTACTGGCCAGAAAGTCATCAACACTCGCGCCCTTGTAGATTCTGGGGCTACCCGATCTTGCATAGATTGGAGTTTCATCAAAAGACACCATATTCTGCTCACCAGACTCCCAAAACCTGTCCCGGTTTGGAATGCAGATGATACCCTGAATAAAGGAGGACCAATCAAATTCTCCATCACCCTGTCCTTCACCATTGAAGGATTGGCCTACTCAGAAGTTTTCCACATTATGCACTGTGAGGATGACCCCTTCATTCTCGGAATGCCCTGGCTAAGAAACGCAAACCCCCTCATCGATTGGTCAACCAATACCCTCCTCCTACCCATCTCCGACTTCCTACCACCCGCTGAACCAATGGAATCCCCCTCTGAGACAAAGTGGCTCATGGAACATGCAGCCAAGGTGGCAAACATCCCAGACCCTGTCCAGATTCGCCATGTTCAAGTAGAACAAGACCAGGATAGCACCCTATTCAACTACCTCCAGGATTGGGGAGGACACAGATGGCCAACCTATAAGGAATGGAAAGCATGGGAGGACGAGGTAATTGTCAAATGCCTCACCACCACCACCGACCTTGCTATTGAAGCCCTCGCTGAAAAGGAGGTATGGTTACCACCCGAATTTGCTGACTTCGCATCAGTATTCTCCAAAGAATCTGCCGATCATCTTCCCCCCTCTCGTCCCTATGATCACCCTATCCAACTCGACAAAACATTTAAATCACGATTGGCCAAACTCTACCCACTCACCGAAGCCAAAAAGAAAGCCATGGAGGACTTCCTCGAAGAAAACCTTCGCACTGGAAAGATCTGACCCTCTAAATCCCCCCAGTCGTCCCCCTTCTTCTTCGTCAAGAAGAAAGATGGGAAACTGCACCCTTGCCAAGACTACAGATACCTCAACGAACACACTGTTCATGACACCTACCCTCTCCCCCTCATCTCAGACCTCGTCAAACGCCTCCAAGGTGCCAAAGTGTTCACCAAATTCAACGTTTGATGGGGATACAACAATGTCAGAATCAAGGAATCTGACTGCTGGAAAGCAGCCTTCCTCACCCATAAGGGTTTGTTCGAGCCAATAGTCATGTTCTTTGGCCTGACCAACTCCCCCGCCACCTTCCAACGTTTTATGAATGATTCTTTCCATGACCTTATTGCCAAAGGATGGCTCATCATTTACATGGACGACCTTCTCATCTTCTCCCCAGATGAAGAAACCCACATCAAACGCACTCGTCATGTCCTCAAACGAATGACTGAACTCAACCTCCATCTCAAGCTGGAAAAATGCAATTTCGCCACCACTGAAGTTGAATACCTCGGGATGGTGGTCAAACCTGGCAAACTCACCATGGACCCTGTCAAACTTGCCGGAATCGCTGAGTGGCCAACCCCCCTGAAGGTGAAGGATGTCAGGTCTTTCTTGGGTTTTGCCAACTTCTATCGACGGTTTATCCCTGACTATTCCACCATTGCTCGTCCCCTCCTTGACCTTACCAAAAAGGACCACCCCTGGGACTGGTCCCCTGCTTGCGTCTCCGCCTTCACCCGCCTAAAGGAGACGTTTACCTCAGCACCCGTCCTCCTCTTGCCCGACCTCACCAAACCATTCTCTATTACCACCGACGCATCGAAATGGGCGACAGGCAGCGTCCTTCTCCAACCCAATGGTAACGGGGACCTCCGACCATGCGCCTACCTCTCCCAATCCTTCTGCTCCACCGAACGAAACTACAACATCTATGATTGCAAACTCCTTGCTGTCATTCGTGCACTCAAAGCATGGTGTCATCATCTCCATGGTTCTCCTTTTGTGATCTCCGTCCTCACAGACCACAAGAACCTTACCTACTTCCGGGAACCTCACAAGCTTAATCGCCGACAAGCCCGCTGGCTTTTGGACCTTGCGGACTTCGACTTGAAATTCACCCATGTTCCCGGCTCCACCCTCTCCGCCCCAGATGCCCTATCCTGCTGTCCTGACTTTGTGTCTTCTGACAACGCTGACAACGAGAATGTAGTCCTCCTCCTTGATCTCTTTGTCAAGCTTATTGACACTGACCTTGCGGCCAAGGTTGCTGCCTCTTCCCCCTCTGACCCCATCATCATTGACACCCTCCACACACTCGAGGGATTGGTTGCCTCCAAATTCTGCTCCCGCTTGTCTGACTGGTCCTACAATGCCAGCATCCTCACCTACCAGGGCTGCATCTACATCCCTGACACCCTCTGCCACGAGGTCGTCTCCCATGCTCATGACCACCCCTCAGCTGGCCACCCTGGGTACCTTAAAACCCGCCAACTCGTCTCTTGTGACTACTGGTGGCCTGGCCTTGCCGCCTTTGTCTGCTGCTTTGTTGAAGGGTGCGGTCCCTGCCAGCAAATGAAGCCCAATACTCATCCCACCGTCGCACCGCTCACCCCCATCGCCTCCTCCTGCACCCGCCCCTTCCAACAGATCTCTTGCAATCTCATCACTGACCTTCCCGAGTCTTCCGACTTTGATAGTCTCTTGGTCATGGTCAACCATGGGCTTACGAAGGGGGTGATTCTATGCCCTACCCAAAAAACCGTCACTGCCGAAGGCATCGCCCACCTTTTCTTTCACAAGGTGTACACCCGGTTCGGACTCTATGACAAGATCATCTCCGATCGTGGCCCCCAGTTTGCCTCTGAATTCGCCAAATCTTTGGCAAATCTCATAGGATACCAACTCACCCTCTCCACCGCCTACCACCCTCAGACTGATGGTGAAACTGAACAGGTGAACCAGGAGATTGAAACCTACCTCCATCTCTTTTGCCACCAAAACCCTATGGAGTGGGCTGAACATATCCCCATGGCTGAATTCGCACACAATCACCGCCCTCACTCCGTAACCAACCAATCTCCGTTCTTCCTCATGATGGGATACGAACCCAAACCATTACCCATGATCATTGTGGAAACTCTGCTACCTGCTGTCAAAATCAGATTGGACACGCTTTCCCGTTTCCGTGATGAAGCCCTGGCATCCCATGAACTTGCATGCCAAGTCATGAAATCATGCAACACACGAGGTTTCATCCCCTGGAAACGTGGTGATAAAGTCTGGTTAGAAGCACGAAACCTGAAATGTTCTCTCACATCCCCCAAATTCACACCTAAACAGGAAGGACCCTTCGTAATCACTGATGTCTTATCTCCCATCTCTTATCGCCTTCGTCTTCCCAAGATGTGGAAGATCCACCCCATGTTCCATGGTTCCCTCTTATTATCCTATCACGAAAATGATGTCCATGGCCCAAATTATCCGGCCCCACCTCCAGACCTAATAAAAGGAGAAGAGGAATATGAAATAGAAAAAATCATACAGCACAGGGGAACTCCGACTCGCCAACAATTCCTGATTAGGTGGAAAGGTTACACTGCTGACGAAGACTCTTGGCAAAATGAATCTGACCTGACTAATGCCAAGACCACCCTCGATGCTTATAAATGTCTCCATCCAAAAGTCTTCTCCCAGTCTTGTTCCCCCATCTCCACAAAAGTCATACGTATCATGTCCACCAACTCCACCACCTCTTGCCCTCATGTCACGTTCCCCCTCGTCCCTGCAGGAACTATCACCAGATGACTTGGCCAGAGTCCTCCAGCTGACGATCAGTGGATGGCATCACCTCTGCCCCCTGCTACGACCATTGAGTCATCTGTTCTGATACTTCTTCCATCTGACGCTGCTGTCGATGTGTTTTCCAGCAGCCTTTCTACTGAATTGTTGGTAACCCTTTCATCTCCACCTGGGTCCACCTCTTCCAACGACTCTTACTTCGCTACCCTGGCCGAAATATCTCCCCATCGCGTCGACACCCCTTGTCCCTTACCTACCAGAGGTGACCATGTCGTCTCCTTCAGCTGGGAGGACCCTACAGGACGTATCACCCCCGATTGCAACAATGAAGAAACCTTCCCCATAGAGCCTGACCTCCCGTTCCATGCCCATAGATTCAGAGAAGGGTATCCGGACAAAGAATACCACACCATCCTCCAGGCCCACCTAACCAACTCCCGTCTCACCATGCCCATTGACTGTCACCTCCAACCGGGATCACCGCTCCTCTACCTAACCCAAGCATACTGCCAGCTGGCTAGGATTCCCGCATTAATCCAGAAACTTTGCCTCTCTGAATATACCATGCAACGCTCAGCTCTACTCTCCGTCCAGGAACTCAGAACAGCTGCCTTGGGAGGGTTAGCCTACCAACTAGACCTTGGAGACTGGCTTGAGGAGTTGGATGGATATATGGCCGACATCGCTTACTCCTCTCTGTGAGCCAGAAAGAAAGACCAAGGGGAGTACATTCCCTTCATAACCTGCGTGCAACTAGATTCGGAGGACGCAATTGCCACCAGCCTGAATGGATGCAGTCCCTGGGAGGAGGAGGAGCTTTGGCGAGAACATCTTTTTCCCCTCCCGAAAGACCACCCTCACTACAAGGACACCTGTCACAAATGCCATATCCTCAGACACTGGCGACCCTACTGTCACCTTTATATCTGCCCCACCTATAAGACTAGGAAGCCGGGACACCCTCAATACCTCTGCCCAGAATGGGTTTCTCATTGGTCGCCCCTGCCGTCTTCGTCTTCGTCTTCTTCCTCCTCCCATTGGTCCCATTGCCTTTCCTGCTCCCCACCATCTCCACCCTCAAGCATTATTGGTCAGTAGTGGAGGTCTCTGACCTCGGGTAGGAAGGCTGGTAAGGGAATGTCGTTGGGGTCAACCGAAACCCTTAACCCTGGTGAATGAGTTTGGGGTCTAGGAGGGACCGGGATTAGAGAATAGCGTGCTTGAAGGGAGCAGCAACCAGCAAGTGTTGATGGAGTAGGTATTTGCTGGTATTGGCAACTCAAGTGAGTTACGCCAATGGACAAGTGAGTGACAGGAATGATGGGCACAGCACATCTATTGAAGGTTCCCCTTATGGGCTCCCAATGACTCAGCAGAAGGCAGGAATGGGAACTAGGGTGAGCGAAAGGCTCAGCGACCTAGGCAATCTTGAGATGAGGGCAGGAGGCAGGGTCATAAAGTGCGACGGTGCCTAGAGTATGTTTGGTATTATATCAGGAACTGAAGAGACACAAGCCTAAGCGTCGAGCTCAAGCCGATGTAGAGATCAGAAGAAATAATGAATACCAAACATAAGGAACAAGTATAGCGTATTGATGGGTTTATATATATATAGTAGAGATTTAGGGCTGGTGTGGGAATGGTGAGTAATATGCTGACTGATGCTCTGTAATTGGTGATGTCATGATGAGTCATAGGCTTGGCAATGACATAGGGTCTAGGCCTGATGATGTCATGGAACATTCTGGAAAGTTCATGAAGGAGTGTGATAGGATAAGATATCAGAAAAGGAAAATAAAAGTGAAAGTTCTGTCATCTATGATATTTCATAGCTATAGTATATAAACCCATTCTGTAGCATGTATTTGTTCTTAATGCTTGGAATTCTCATCTTTTGAATTATCACTTCACTTTGAGGTGTGATCTGATATAATTCCAAGTGTAACCCTTCTCATTGAGTGCACTTTGTGCTTCTCAACTTCTCACCTTCTTCTTCTTCCATGAATCTTTTGCATCATTCTCTTCTCTTCTTTGCCTAGCTGGTTGAGCCCTTAGCTCCCACTAGCAAAACTCCCTCAACATCAAGCTGGTGTCTGAGTCCCACTTACAAGATTTCTTACAGGCATTCATCAAATGTTAAATTGACTTTATCCTGATGTTTTATTGCACATATGTAGCTGTGTTAAAGCCACCCAGGTCCAGGGTTAAGGAACTTGAGTATGGTACCACTTGATGGGCCCTGCATAGTATGAAAACAGCTTGCATAAACACTCATCTGGCATATAAATAAGGATAACATTGCTTCTGGGGAAAGAGCACTACCTCCTGTTCACCAGTACAGACTGTTATGAATCCCCTTGCACCTAACTATTTCTCCTACACTCTTTCACCACATTCCTTACATCCCCACATTCCCTAAGTCATGTGACCTCCATGAGGCTGATCACATGACCAGTCACGTGATGAGTCCAGACCCTGACATCATCTATGACATCATGCCTCAAGGCTATCATGTGTAGACTATCTTAGATCTCTCTATGATTGGATCTCCATGGCATCCCCATGGCATCTCCTAGATCTCCCAATCCAATCTAATATCTCCTTATGTAGCATACTATTTATCTCCACAGATCTAGATCCAAATCTCAGGGTTCACCTCATGGCAGCCTTGCCTTCTTCATCTCTGTCCATCCTTCCATTCTTTACACACATTCATTACTGTACTGTCATTACCTTCCCATGTATAGTAGTGTACAGCTTGGTCTGTGCATGGACACAGGCAATATATAAGGACAGTGGCCTAAAGCTGGGAACCCCAGCTTTAGCCACTTATCAGATTGGCCCTCTCTCATCTGCTAAGGGATTCATCCCTTGTTCCTTAAGAATGGCTTTACTGTGGTTCTGCTCTGGCTGGCCCTTGACATGGGCTCTCCTCCTTCTTACTGGGTAGCTCTGTTATCAGCCACTCTTGTTTCATCTTCCATGGTTGTTTGGCCAATGGGTTAGGTAAGGATTCTGTGAACCAATGAGTCATTCACAACACAGAATGACTGATGTGAATGGCCCACCAAGTGATAGTGGTGGTGGGTTCACATGATCGCCTGTAATGTCATGCTGATATATGCATTGTTACCACATAGTTTGACACTGGGCCATACCTGTCTACCCACTTCTGCCAGAACCCCAACTGGTTGAAGCAAGTTGTTAAAGAGACTGTTATCCTGTCTGCCTGAAGAAAATCTGAGTTTTTAGAGGTTCCTGAATCCTTTTCCCACCTTCAGTCATGCCCACCAGAGAGTCCATTTGATAGAACATCTGGCAGTGGACAGACAACATGTTCCAATTATATTTCACTCAGCTCTATTATGTCTGGAGCAGCCCCTGTGAATATGTACCTGAAACCCACTGTCCCTACAATAATCCTGACCTTACCTTCACTGAGCAGTATGCACTCTGGACAAAAGTGTACAAAGCCAATCCCCTACTCTATAGGTCATCCCATGCATCTAAGCCAGTTCATAGCCCTACAGTCTACAGGACACAATGATTTCTCAAGGACATGCAGGAATCTGGCTCTGTACCACCTCTGAGACTGCAGGACTTGCCAAGTCACCCCCTACCAGTGCCCCTGAAAAAGGGTAAAGGTTGCACTCACAGTCCTATTCACATTGTGGTCCCACTGTTCCCTGGTAGAGGTCCAGAGAGCCTGTCTAGCCCTGATTCTAGTTCATTGAATTCACCACAGATGCTGAGAGTGCAGATCCCCTGTAGAACAGATCCATGTCCCCTTCAGATCCAAGGCCCCATGTTGGGTAAATCCATATCCCCAAAGCTGTTCATCTTCAAGGGCGATAAGACCAAATACAAGGTATGGATGATGTGCCTGCAAAACTACTTTCTCAGGTTCCCCATACACCCCCCCGACCAACAAAAGGAAGTAAGAGATGGCTGAAATTATGAAAGAAATGAAAGAGCAGGGTTTTTCCATAGACAAACAGTAACCAGTCATACTGATTTGTCAAGTAATAGTAGCTTCCATGTTGTTGTTCTGTCCATAAACAAATATAATGTGTTATCTATTGAACAACTGACCAAAAGTGAATCAACTGAAGCACTGAAAGCTGTGGGTGAGACACTGCTGGCATCAGTAAATAAAATAAGCATTCTTAAATGAGTGAAACTGTTAAAGTTTAAATGAGAAGATAAAATGATCCCTCTGCCACAATGAGGATCCAATGGTGCTGCTGGATATGACATCTATGCAGCTGAAGAGGTGGTTGTTCCAGCATGTGGACAAGTGCTGGTATCCACCAAATTAAGTATGAAGATTCCATTAGGTCATTATGGTCATATCACCCCTCAATCCAGCTTGGTAGTCAAAGCCTTGATAGCCATTGGAGCCAGTGTTATTGACTCTGATTACAGGGGGGAGGTAAAAATCCTACTTGTAAATCACTCAGATAAGGATTTCCACATGAAACTGAATGAATGCATCACACAATTAATCCTTGAACAAATTTCTACACCCCCAGTCATTGAAGTGGAAATACTAGATGAAATGAAACAAGGAAACAAAGGTTTTGGCTAAACTGGCTGGACCAAAATAAGATGCCACACAGAAGCACATTGGAAAAGCCATGGTTGATTTGTTGGATCCAACAACAAGTACAAGGGGACAAAAAGAGAGCAATTGCTCATCTCAGATCTTTTGTTCATGAACAACAATCACCAGAAGTTGATGAAACCCTCATCCAAGACCTTAAATGTATGATAGTAGAGGAATCTACCTGGATCTTACAAGACCTACAAGGGAAAACTCAATTCTGAAAAGCATCCCCCTGACACTGAGTACAAAATAGCCTCAAAATCCCGATAGAGATCAAAACTGATAATGGCCACAAATACCAAACAAAGGCCCTGATCAATTCAGGATGTACAGGTTCCTTTATTGATGTCAAATATGTAAAAGAACACAGTATAGAAACCTTTAAGTTATCTAGAGTAGTAAAAGTCTATAACACCAATGGCACTTTAAACACTGGAAGTGATATTACTGAAATGGTCATAGTAGAATTAAATATACTCAATCATAACAAGAAAATCGCCCTTGCTATAACAGACTTAGGTATCAACACCATGTTCCTTGGACACGATTGGCTCAGGATACATATGTAATCCATTGATCAACTAGCCAACAGGTCAAATCAAATTCAGATGTGAAAACGATCACATGCCTGGGCTCATTGATGATGAGGATGATGAGGAAGAAGTGAGATTCTCTGAAGGCAATCATCTCTTTCAGCCAAACATTGATTCCTATCTAAGGAACACAGCCACAGAGATAGCTACCAAGGAGTTTGCTCAAAAGAAGAAGAAGGCCTTTGAAGAAGCCACCCTGTTGTATATACATGACTTTGCTAATGTGTTCACAAAGGAATCATTTGATGAACTGCCATCTCGAAGACCATGGGATCATACTATAGAATTGCCACCCAGAGACCACTCCATCAATTGTAAGGTCTACTCCCTTGGTCCAGGTGAACAAAAGGAACTAGATACCTTCTTAGAAGAGAATCTTCAATCCAGTTGCATCAGACCTTCTAAAAGTCCCTTTGCCTCAGCCTTTATCATCATCAAAAAGAAAGATGGATGATTACGTCCCATACAGGATTATTGGAAATTAAACACCATAACTGTGTGCAATCGATATCCTCTACCCCTGATCAACAAACTGGTAGATAAATTAAAGTCAGCCAGATTCTATACCAAGTTTGATGTCAGATGGGGATACAATAATGTCCATATGGCAGAAGGAGATAAATGGAAGGCAGTGTTCTGAACCAACCATGGACTTTTCAAGCCTCTTGTAATGTTCTTCAGGTTAATAAACTCCCCCACAACCTTTCAAACAATAATGAATTCACTGTTTAAGGAACTCATCAATCATGGAGTCATCATGGTGTACATTGACAATATTATGATTTTTACAAAAACACTTGAAAAACACTGAAAGGTGGTTAGAGAAGTTCTCACAATCCTCAGATGAGACCACCTGTATCTCCAACACAATAAGTGCAATTTCAAAGTTCAAGAAATGGAGTTCTTAGGGATCATTGTATCCCAAGATAAAGTTAAGATGGAACCCAAAAATGTCCAAGCCATTGTTGACTGGCCCCAACTCACCACCCAAAAGCAACTTAGAGGGTTCTTAGGGTTCCTGAACTTCTACCAACACTTTGTCAAGAACTTCACACAAATTGCACAACCTCTTAACAATCTCATGTTGGAAAAGGTTGACTTTATCTGGGATGACAAATGCCAAAGTGCCATGAATCAGCTGAAAGCTATGCTTTTGTCTGCCCCCGCCCTAGCAATGCCCACAGATACAGACTCCTATTGGGTCAAAACTGATGGCTTGGGCATAGGTGTTAAAGCTGTCCTATCACAACAACAAGACAGAGTTTGGCATTCCATCACATTCATCTCCAGATCTCTGAATGATGCCAAATGTAACTACCACACTGCTGATCTTGAAATGCTGGCAGTTATCTTCATGCTAAAAGAATGGTGACAATACCTACTTGGAGCCATGCATCCATTTGAGATCCTTGTCAATCACAAGAACCTAGAGTTCTATCATAAACTGGTTGACCTCTCTTGCCAACAGGCATATTAGCAACAAATAATCCAGGAGTACAACTTTACATTCAAACACCACTCCAGAAAATTAAACCCAGCTGATCCTCTGTCCTGGAGGCCAGACTTTGAAAAGGGGGTACAAAATGATAACAAACAATAGATCTTACTCCCTGGTTCAATGTTTACAAATTCAACACAAGAAAACACCTTCTTTGTCAATAAAGTGGAAATTCATGCACAACAAAAGGAAACCATCAAGATACAAGTCAAATGTCTCCAATCACATGCCAAAAAGTATGCCTTAGAAGGACTGACAAAGGAAATGACACAATGGTCAAAGAAAGACAACATCATATACTGGCAAGATCTCCTCTACATACCAATGGATGCCACACTAAGGGAACAGGTCATATGAGAAAACCACAATCACCCCACTGCTAGACATCCTGGGATCTGCTGAACAAGAGACCTCATAATAATGCATTACTATTGGCTTACAGTCTGAAAGGACATAGAATGATATGTAAAAGAGTGTGATAAGTGTCAGAAAGCAAAAAACAGGCCAATCATGGCACACACACCTCTCACCCCTAATAAAATCCTGTCCACACCATGGGAGATAATATTGGTCAATATAGTCAGACCAATCCCCAATTCACAAGGAAAAGATACCATCCCAGTGGTAGTCAATTGATTCTTCAAAATGATACACCTTTTCCCTATTTCATCCACCATTACTGCTAAAGGAGTCACCACTATCTTCTATGACAATATATTCAAACTCCACAGCTTACCAAAGAAGGTCATATCAGATCACGGACCCCAATTTGTGTCACAGTTCATGACCAACCTATATGCACTCCTACAAATTGAAGAACCCCTCCATGGCCTATCATCCTCAAACAGACAGACAAACAGAACATATCAATTCTGAAGTCAAACTCTATCTGAGGATGTATGTCAATCACTGACAGAATGATTGGGCTGAATGGTTGGCCTTAGCCAAGTTTGCACATAACCAGAAAATTACCAGCACAACCAGATCAAGTCCATTCATACTCAACTATGGATAACAACTGCTAGTATCCATTGATAATCATAGAGAGGTGCAAACAGCCAAAGCCATGGATTTCACAATGCAAATGAAAGAGATGTATACAAAGGCAAAAATAGCATTGGAAAAAGCAGCATCAGAGATGAAGAAGTACTATGATCACAATACCTAAGCATGTAGGAGTTATATGGTACATTGATTATGTAATGGCACTGTTCAGTAGCTACATTCCATTTCGGACCTGGTACACCTACCACATCCTATCTTCGGTTTCCTTGGCAATGAAACTGCAGAATACTACTATCTCATCGACTACCCTCCTTGACCTGATCACTGACGAATATGATCACTTGCTCACCCAGGATTCTGGAAAGGGTAAAGCGAAGTCTGCCGACAATGCTGCATTCAATACCGACTCACCGAAGAAAGGAAAAGGGAAGAAGACTGAACGCTACACTGGCAAGTGCAGAAACTATGGCTGGACTGGCCATCAGGACAAAGATTGCTGGGAAGAGGGTGGCGGCAAAGAGGGCCAGGGCCCAGAGAACTGGAAGTTGTGGGAAAAGAAGTCTAAGGACTGTGCTCAGCAAAGTCATAAAGGAAAGGAGGGTGCAAAAGCAAATACCGCCACTGAGTCATCAGAACCCGACGGTGTCTGGCTCGCATCAACCGGAGCTGATGCCGATGACCCACTGCTTATACCCTCGCTTTGCTACATCTCCCTTGTCCATGATGGCACTTCTCCCTCATCTGTTGTCACCAAATTGTACGACAGCGGTGCTTCACAGCACATGTCCCCTGTGTGTGACCGGTTTGTGAACTTTGAGACAATCCCTCTGAAGCCTATTCGGTCAGCTGATAACCGGACCTTCAATGCTGTCAGAAAGGGTCACCTTTATATGTACCTGCCCAATGGAAAGGTGTGGTCATGCATCCTTTTGCGGGACGTCTTGTATGCACCATCCATGAAAGTCACTCTTGTCTCCATAGGCTGACTCGCCAGTGCTGGATATGCTGCGCTGTTCCATGGTTCATCATATTGTATTTTCAATTCCAACCATCACCTGCTAGGCGAAGTTTCACTGGCCAATGGTCTTTACCATACTCATAATCAGTATAATGTTCCGTTTGCCGGTGCCACCAAGACCAATTAGGTGCTTACCATGGAGGAACTCCATTGCTGTCTCTCACACATCAGCCCTGCCTCAATCCATGACATGCTTACCAAAGGCATGGTGACCAGCGTGCAGCTGCACCCTGACCATACTACTATGGGTCAGTGTGATGCATGCGAGTATGGAAAGGCCACTCGCAAGCCTATCGGGAAAGATTGTGAGCCCAAGTGTTGCACGGCTTACAGTGATGAAGTACATACCGACTTGTGGGGCCCATTGCCTACGCTAACCCCTTCGAAAAAGGCATACTACTGTACTTTTACTGATGACCATACGCAGTACATGTCTATCTACCTCCTCACTGCCAAATCGGACACCTTTACTGCGTATCAAGAGCATGAGGCCTGGTTGAAAACTTAGCATGGTGCTGGTATCAAACGGTTGTGATCGGATCACAGGGGAGAGTACCTGAGCGACGACTTTACTTGTCACTTGAAAGCTCAGGGAACAGAGCGTAAACTCACCACCCACAACACCCCGCAGCACAATGGTGTCGCTGAGTGCCTTAATTGGACTCTCATTGAACATGTGTGTGCCATCTTGCATGCGAGCAGTCTCCCGAAATCATTGTGGGGCGAGGTGATCTCCCACATGGTCTGGGTGAAGAATTGGTCAGCTACTCGCACACTCGAGGGTAAAACGCCATACAAAATGCTTTACCGTAAGAAACCGTCCCTTGTGCACTTGCCCATTTGGGGCGCGAGTTGCTGGGTCCATGACACGACTGGCTTGAAGCTTGATGTGCATGCTCTTGCGGGACGCTGGATCAGTTTCGATCCTGACAGTGGACATCATCGCGTTTATTTTGAGGGCCAACATCCTGATGTCGTGTCTGTCGGCCGTTTTGATGTTGCGCATGTGGGGGAGAAAGATACCTCTGTACCTGATCAGTCCCATGCTCCAGATACTGCTGACGCTCCTGAGCACTCATTTGCACCATGTTCAGCACCTGATCTACCGCCTACTAATTGTCTTGGTGATGATTTTGAAGTTCCTGCCCCAGCCATTGAGCTGTGTCGTTCAAGCTGAAAACGAACCAAATCGCCTTATTTGCAGGCACTGCACAGTGGAGTCGGGACCCACGATGGTCATCATGTTGCACCACCATTCCCTCGCGGCATCCAGGTGAGCACTGAAATGAGTGATGGGCAACCTAAACAAGGAACTGATGTCAGCAATGGGAATGACAACAACTGATGCACCAATGATGCAGTCATGAGTGGTGCCGCAATGGGCGTGTGGGAATTTGATGATGACAAAGCGGCTTACACATTATTAGCTGGTGTTGCCATGACGGAAGCACTGGAACCTGTAACTATAGAGGAAGTGCGGTCCTGGCAGGATTGGGAAAGGTGGTCAAATGCGATCGATGCAGAACTACAGAGTCTGGATGATGCTCACACTTGGGATGTGGTCGAACGACCTGCAAATACCAACATTGTAAGCTGCAAATGGGTTTTCCAAATAAAGAAAAATGCTGCCGGCAAAATCAACAAATACAAAGCCCACTTAGTAGCACATGGTTTCACACAGTGACATGGTGTCGATTACGATGAAACCTATGCCCCCGTCGCCCGACTCACATTGATACATTTGATTCTCGCAATCACAGCTCATCAAGACTGGGACATTGATGTATTCAACTTCCACAGTGCTTTCCTCAATGGCAAATTGGATGACAATGAAATCATTTACATAGAGTTACCACCAGGAATTGACTGGTTCAAACGAGCTTGTGATCTCATTGCCAAGCTCCGTGTGATGCTTTACAGTTCCAAGCAAGGTGCACTCAAATGGTACCAACGGCTCTCAAAAGAACTGTGCAAGCTGGGATTCACATGAACTGAAGCCGATTGGGGAGTTTTTGTAGCACTCATAGGACCCAACATTTTAATCCTAGTGTTGCATATTGATGACTGCACGGTTACAGGGAACTCGAAGGGACTTATCAAAGCCTTTAAGGCCGAGATAGGATCATGCTTTCAAATAACAGACCTCAGACCTATCAGCTGGCTACTTGGCATGAAAATCACCCGAGACCGAAACGCGTGTACCATCTCCCTTTCCCAAGAACTGTATATTAAGGCTATCCTCAACCGATTCAACTTTGCCGACGCTAAGCCAGTCTCTGCACCGCTTGACCCTAATTATTCAGCTCTCCACTTTACAGAGCCCACAGACCACAAGCGAAATCACATGGATGCGGAACATTCCGTATTGTGAGGCTACCAGGTCATTGATCCACCTCGCTGTGGGAACATGACCCGATATCGCATTTGCCACCTCATATGTTTGCCAATTCAACTTGAACCCTGGTTGGACTCACTGGGAGGCCATCAAATGAATCTATCAGTATCTCACTGGAACACCAACTTGGACGCTCACGTTTGGGAGCCAAAATCGAGGTCTTGTTGGGTATGTGGACGCTGATGGCGCATCACAAGAACATCGTCATGCAATCACTGGGTTTGCTTTTCTTGTTAATGGAGGCGCAGTTCTATGGGGTTTGTGGAAGCAAGAACTCATCACACTATCCACAGCTGAATCTGAATATGTCGCTGCAACTCACGCTGCCAAGGAAGCCATCTGGCTCCGTCGCCTTATTGGTGAAATCTTTGGCCCACTTCAACATCCCACCATCCTATATGGCAACAACCAGGCAGCCATCGCGTTGACTAAGGACAGTAATTTCCATGCTCGTACCAAACACATTGACATACATTACCACTTTATTCATATTCGTTTTCTTTACTGCCCTACTAATAGTATGGTTGCAGATACTCTTACCAAAGCTCTCCCAAGCATCAAGGCGAAGCACTTCGCTTCTGAGTTCGGACTACACCCTTCCGCTTGCAAGGGAGTGTAGGAGTTATATGGTACATTGATTATGTAATGGCACCGTTCAGTAGCTACATTCCATTTCAGACCTGGTACACCTCAGTAACTGTCTACGACAGTACTGAGGTGAGCCACTCTTCTATTTAGGATGAATCCCTTACTTACATACCTTAGTTCTACTGCATACTACAGGTATGGTGAATATAGTAACTGTCTATGACAGTACTGAGTCCTACTGTGTACTACAAAGCACTGGTCATATACAAACTGGGCAATCAAGTACTTCTCGATGGAAAGCATATCCAATCAGATTGACCATCAAAGAAGTTTGAAGACAGACAGTATGGCCTATTATGAATTGTACATGACTACTGGCCTTGGCTTCACAGGTGACTATGAGCCTGGTGAGGAGAAGATGTGAAGGACAAGCTCATGCACACTCAATCACCCAAGGGTGTTAGCCAAGAATAACAGGTGGTTAAAGCTGGAGGTGCCAGCTGAGACACCTGGGTTTATATATCATAGAGGAATGTGCACAGATCATAGGGTCTGTGAGATAAACTACTATACACAGGTAGATTACTGTACATGATCATGAGAGAATTTCCATTGGGGTTGACAGAGATTAAAAGGGCATGCTAGCCATGAGGCATGATGTTATATGATGTCATGGTCTGGGCCCTTGTCACATGACTAGTCATGTGATGAGAAGAAAGGGGAAGACAGGAGAAGAAAGAAAAATGGGGTGGAAGATGGTTTGTAACATTACCCCCCTTTGCTATGACTCAAGTTCTAGATGAGTCATTGCAAATGGAGTACCAGCTTCCAGGCCATAAGTAGTGAAAAGGCAGTTCATCTCCATCAGGGAGAGACTGCATATAGGGTGAGGGGCTGAAGAGGAGGCATGATGGAAGGTGTCCACCATGTCACATGCATTGTCAAGATGGGAAGCCAGTTCCCATATGTCATCAGTGTTGTCGTAACCCTTCCAGTGGACCCAATATTTTAACTTCCTTCATTTCAAGCAGGAGGTAACAACTGCCTCAACCTCATACTCAGGGTGTCCTTCTTCCAAGACCTTGATCGCATCTGGGTGAGAGATTGGCTGACCAAGCAGTGGTGACTGGTAGAGTTTCACCCTTGAGACATTCATAACTGGGTGAATCTTGAAGGATGTGAGGAACCATAGTTCAACTGCATTCAGAAGAGTCCAGACTACCTTGTAGGGCCTGAGCCATCGCTATGTTAATTTATGGGCAGTGTACAGTAACTTCAAGTTATCCATACTGAGCCATACCTGGTCACCAGGTGTGTAAGTTGGAGCATCGGACCAGGTGGATTCATGATTGCATATCATCTGCTCTTAGGTTTGTTCTAACACTCCCTATATGTCAGTGTGGGCACGCTCTGTGGCCTGGTGGAAGCTTCCAGTGTGGGAGTCTGAGGAACCCTCAAAACCCATTTGAGGGGAGTAGTTCCAAGTGACAGCAAATGGTGTTGATCCAGTGGATGATGTGAGAGAGTTACAGTGGCTCAAAAAACTGTCCAGATGTTTGCCTATTTTGCACTAAATGCAATATTCTGTGAGAACACCTAATCCTAACCCTATTATGTAAGTGTACCAAATAGAGTACTAACCATTGGCTATCTACTGATCCAAGAATCAAGGGATTTGGATAAGACCTGATAAAATGGCAGCTATTTCAAAATCATAACTTATTCGGACAGTTTTTTGACTTTATATTGGAACTATATATATTGGATCCTGGAATGTAATAATATGACTTGACACATCTGGAAATGGTTCTATTATGTTACCTTTATGTAAATGTGTGTCAGACAACATATATAATACCCACTATCCTATATTTATTTGCTTATTTCTACTATCAGACTCATTTATATTTTCTAGGGAAAAAATATTATATTTTTCACCTTCCCTGATCCTTTCTCTAGGAAAATTGCTTTCTAACCTGACCTATGGAGGTCCATAGTATTCTTGGTACATTAGAATGTCTACTCAGTGAAGCACTGGTATCATAGGAACCAATTACTTTTACTGATAAGAGGGCTATTATTTAAAAAACCATTGTTAGCAGGGCCAGGTTTTAGGAAGAGTTTCAGAGATAACCACCCATGTCTCAGTGTAGTACCCATCCTTATCAGGTACCCAAACTTGGTGCATATTTTGAACTGGCGCTTGGTTCCTATCTTGTGCTGGATTGAATGGCTTCTTAGGGAGCCAGCAGTCCCTTTGAATGTGGCCTGGTTTGCCACAGTTGAAACATGTGCAGGCATCTGGGAGCCCCTGCACTGCCCCAATTTTCATGGGAGCTCCCCTTCCAGGTTATATCCCATACTGTGTGAACTACTGATTAGGCAGTGGTCCCTTGGGTGGGTTGTAGCATTGCACTCCACCAAAGCACCTTGGTTGGAATCCATTTTCAATCTCTGTGGACTCAAAGGATTGGCCCATCTTTCTGTAGATGTCAATCAACTCAAAGATGTGTTCTTCATGTGCATGTGGAGGTGGACCTGTATGTAGATTTGGGTGTCCACTGCCTGCTTGATAATTTCAATGCCATGACCATTCTCAATCTCAGCTTCCTTAAAGAGTACCTCAAATTGCTGGAGGAACTTGTCTATCAGTTTTCCTTGCTGCTTCAGCCAGTTAAGCTTCTGCAGCAACTTGTGTGCAAGCACATCAATTTGGAAGTGCTCACATATCTCCTTTTGGAGCACCTTCCATTTTCGCCATGTATCATCTCTGCAGGGGTAGCCAAGATCTTGTCCCATGGTGCTTACTGTATTTTCAATTTCAGAGTTGCAGTACTGTTATGAACTGCATGCAACTAACTTTTATCCTTACACTCTTTTCATCACTTTCCTTCATCCTCACACTTCTTTCGTCACATGACCTCCATGAGGCCAATCACATGACCAGTCACATGATACGCCCAGACCCTTGACGTCATCTATGACATCATAGCCTCTAGGGTTACACATTGACAGACCCCTAGACTACCCTAACCCTTATCTCCATTGGATCCCCACGGCAATCCTGCCACCTCCTAGATCTCCCGATCCAATCTAATCTCCTCCCATGTATCACATCTTATTTATCTAGATTCCCATCTCCGCAGATCTCAGATCCGATCTCAGGGTTCACCTCACAGCAGTCTTGCATATCTCATCTCCGTCCGCACTTCCATTTCCTACCCACGGTCATTACCGTCTTTCCTCATGTAGCATAGCCTTATCTATTATTACCATGTATAGTAGTGTACTGCTTGGTCTGTGCGCAGACCTTGCCAATATATAAGGCAGTGGCCCCAGCTGGCTAAACCCCAGCTTTGACCACTTGTCTAGTTCACCCTTCATAGGCCCCTGGGACTTGGGTTAAAACCTTGTCTGCTAAGGGTTCTCCTCTGATCAGCTATGCTGGCACTTGTAGCTTCCCTACCAGAGTTACAGGCATTCTCTCTTTGCTGGCTAGCCTTGTTATCAGCTGTAGGTTTGGTTGTTTCTTTCAGCTGAAGGGTCTTCCCATCCCCTTCAATGGCTGCTCAACACAGTTATAACAAGTACTCCTTGAGTTTCAATCTTGCGTAGGTGGCTGCATTGCCTTCCATGCAAGAGAGGACTGCTATGGTCTGGAGTTTATCTGAGCCCCAATTTGAAGTGAGACCCAGACTTTGATTTGGGTGATCCACACCTGAAATTTGTCGTGGTTGCCATCTCACTTGCTAGGATTGGCAACTTTCTTTGTGATGACAGAGGGGCTGTCCTACTTTTCCTTGAGAAGGGCTATGAGAAGTGCCTTCAATTTGTTATTGCTTAGTGATGATGATGACATCATTTCTTCATGGGGGGAGGCTGAGGTTGGCAGTTTTTAAACTTGTGAAGGTGCCTGTTCTGGAAAACCAGGCAGTGAACCTTCATAAAATGAAATTTTGGAATTTTACAGTTCTTACTTGCCAGTATCTTTCAAATGATGTCTGGGGATGCTTGTGGGGGTGATTGTCAGAGTTAAGATCAGGGGAGGGGTTTGGATTATTTGGTCTTCTTCTAACAATTTGCTATGAATGGTGTATGTTCTGTCAAGAGAGTAGAGTCTCAATAATGAGGAGTGTCTTATGCATATCATGCACTAATGACAGATGTCACAGGTGTTCCACAAACCTGGTAATCTCAAACCACAGGGATTACATCATAGTGCACTATTGACAAAAGCAACTTTATCCTTATTTATATGGTGGACAACCATGTATGCAAACTGATAAGGGTGTTATGCCCTGGCCCATCATGTGGTACCTGTTAGAACCAGGATCTCCAGGAGGTAACTCTAGAACTCCGGAGTTTGGGCAGGACTTGGCTTCACCGTATGTGGTGCGCCCTTGTCACAACTCCGGGGGTGTCCTGTAATTTCAGAACGGGCGGAAGAAGTCAGATTGACCTTGTTGCAAGTAACGAAGGCCAAGAATGGTTCAGAAGAGAGTCTTAGAGACTTAAGGGGGTCAGAGTGAGCTTGGAAGACTGTCCAAGTTGATATTCAAACTCAAGTATCTACTACAAGTGTGGAGACTTTATATGTGGCGAGGAACCAGAATGCTCATGACTGATCCTAAGGCAGGCCCAGGACATAGAGTCTGCACAGGGTTCCAGGACAGGCAAGGGGTGCACGTGTTTGTGGTGTGCGACGCATGGTCTTGAGTGTGTGCCCGGACCTGGCAAGGCCACTTCATGCTCAGAGTGTTGGACTGCCCAGGCTTGTTGTGACCGAGGCGGAGACAGGAGGCCGGAGTGTCGGAGGAAGCACATGGAGAATGAGGCAGAGTTGCCTTGTAAGAAGGCACGTGCAGAGGTGCCAGAGGTGAGGATCTCAAAGGAGTCGAAGATGAGTGAGTGGATTGTGGAGGTGGAGAGGATGGGGAGGGAGCTCAGGGGGCAGATGTGTCACATCGTCCATTGCCTCGACCGGCAGAACTACCTGCTGGAGAGGTTGGTGGAGTTGAAGGTGCAGGAGGTGTATGGAGGGGGTTTGGAGGTGGAGTTGGAGGTGGAGTTGGAGGACATGGTTTTAGTGGAGGAGGAGCTGGAGGGGTTGACTGTGGAGGTGAAGAAAGTGGAGAGGCACGAGAGGGAAGTGGAGGTGGAATTGGAGGTAGATGTGGAGGTGTAGATTAGTACCTCAGAAAATTGGAGGAGTTGCTTGTCAAGCTATGTAAGGTCCGGGTTGGTCTGGATACCGGAGGTGGAATTCCGAGATGAGTTCAGAAGTGTGATCGAGCTCTGTGGCTGGTAACCATGAAGTTTCTTCATTGGTTCCTTCATATCCAGACCAATGTACCAGATACAACAGCTTGCAATTCTTTCTTCATCTATCCAAATTGGTGTCAAGGATCTCCAATATCTCATACTCTGGGTCACCATCTACTTCAACTGGAGGTGGTGGGGGTTGAATGCAGTTCGGAATCATGTTTGGAACAGAGGGTTCAATGGGGAGACATGAAAGACCGGGTGAACAGACTTCATTGAATCTGGGAGGCAGAGGATGAAAGAATGGCTTCCTGCTTTGGCGATGATGTCATATGGCCCTAGGTTCTTTTTGGATAACTTCTTAGAGGGTCATGTGGAGCAGAAGTATTTCACTTTGACGAAGACCGGGTCACCAACCTTGAAGTCCGGTGCCGGAATTTGCTTGGTGTCTGCCAGGCCTTGGTATCGTTCTTGGGTATGAGCCATTTCTTTCTGGAGGAAGGTGTGGAGAGAATTGAGGTCAACAGAGTACTCATGGGCTCGTGTGGAGGTTAGGTCATGCTCAGGGTGAACCATGATATTCGGGTAGTAGCCCTTGTTAGTGAAGAATGGGAAGACTTCAGTAGTAGCACTTGGAGAATTGTTGTATGCAAACTCCGCAAGGGGCAGGAGTTCAGACCAGTTGTCCTGTTAGTAGTTACAATAAATCTGGAGGTACTGCTCCAGGGTCTGGTTCATCTGTTCGGTTTGTCCATCGCCTTCCGGGTGGTATCTGGAGGTGAAGTGGAGGCAGATATCGAGGGCTTTGCTGAGTGAGCGGAAAAAGTGAGATATGAATTCGGATCCTCGATTGGAGGTAACATGGGAGGGGACTCCATGCTTGGAGAAGACATGGAGGAGGAACAGTCGGGCCAATTCCGGGGATGTAATGGTGTCATGCATCAGGATGAAAATGCATTGCTTGAAGAGGCGATCCATGACAACGAGAATGGCTGTGAATCCAGAGGAGGGCGGGAGCTGTTTGATGAAATCCATGGAGATGGAGTTCCATGGTCTTTCCGGGACCGGGAGCTGCTTGAGCAGTCCGTAGGGGTGATGTCTGGGAACCTTCGTGCATGCACAGGCAGTACAGGAGAAGACATACTCCTTGACAAATGTCCTGATGCCAGGCCATGTATATTTGCAGCAGATCAGTTCCAGGGTGTGGTTCTGGCCAAAGTGTCCAGAGAACAGATGGTCATACTTATACCAGAGGACTCAGAGACAGAGGTCTGCAGAGTCTGGAACATATATCCGGTTATCTAGAGAGAGGAATCTGTCAGAGTTGACTGACCATCGAGAGTCAGGTTCGGAGGTGGACATGTAGATGGTGGCCAGAGGGTCAGCTGGGAGGGCAGATAGGATGTCGCTGTGGATGGAGTTGATGTTGAGGAGGGTGCTAGCCTGGAGGACGGGGGCTGCAAGGTAGGTTGCCTGAAGGGACACAGCAAGCTGTTCCTGGGTGAAGATGGGGTAGGAGTTCTGTGGATTGACATGAGCATAGTTCTTATCCCCCTCTTTGGGGTAGACGTCCCAGCGTCTAGTGAGGGAGTCGGGTTTCGTATCAAGGTGTTTGGGGCAGAAATGCACCACCATGTGGAACTGGGAGAGGAACTCCAACCAGTAGGCTTGCCGGCAGGTCAGGAGCTTTGTGGTGGTGAAGTACTCGAGGTTCTTGTGGTCGGTGACAACGTCGACTGGAGTGCTGGATCCTTCAAGGTAATGTCTCCAAGTCTGGAAGGACTCAAAGATCGCCAGAAGTTTCTTATTGTGGGTGTCATAGTTGAGCTCAGGAGTGGACAGCATCCAAGAGTAGAAGGCAACAGGCCGGATCTTCTCGTCCAGACAACAGATGGAGAGGATACCAGCGATGGCATAGTCAGAGGTGTCGGTTTCTACTATGAGCAGAGCATCTGGAGTCCAATGGACAAGGATAGGAGTGGAGGTGAAGGTGTTCTTGAGGGACTGAAAAGCGGCAAGGCACGAGTCATCAAAGAGCCACAGAGTGCCTTTACAAGTAAGGCGGGTGAGGGGCACAATGATGTCAGAGTAGTTAGTGATGAATCGTCAGTAGAAATTTGCGAAACCAAGGAAAGATTGGATGTCCCAGACCTTCTGAGGCACTGGCCATTCCCAGATAGCTGTGACTTTGTCTTCAGACATTGTCAGGCTGGAGGGAGACAGCTGGTAACTGAGGTACTCGGTGGAGTCGGTATTCCATTTGCACTTCTCGGGTTTTGCGTAGAGGTTGTGTTTGTGGAGTCTCCGGAGGACTTCTCGGACATGCTCCTTGTGGAAGGCATTGTCTTCAGAGAAGATGAGGATATTGTCCAGGTAGACTATCACACAAACATCAAGGAGATCCGCGAAGATCGAGTTTACAAACTGCTGGAATGCTGCAGAGGCATGACAAGCCATTCAAATGATCCATAGTGCGTCCAGAATGAGGTCTTCCATTCATCACCCTTGGCAATGTGGACCAGATGGTATGCATGCTGGAGGTCGGTCTTGGTGTAGACCTTGGTGTGGCTTGGAGTATCAAGGAGGTTGGAGATGTGGGGAAGCAGGTAGCGATCTTTCTTTGTGATCTTGTTGAGTCCTCAGAAGTTGATGCAGAGGCGGAGGGAACCGTCCTTCTTCAGACAAAGAGAACCAGAGCAGCATAGGCAGAAGAGGACAGGCAGATAAACCCGTTTTTGAGGTGTTTGTCGAGGAACATCTGGAGAGCCTCAAGCTCAGAGGGGGAGAGGAAGTAGAGGGTGCCCAAGGGAGGGGAGGTACCTTCCTCCAGGTTGATCTTCAGATCATGTTCACGATGTGAGGTGAGCATGGATGCTTTACTCTTGCTGAACACATCTGCGAAGTCGTGATAATCCGGAGGGATCCTGGACAGGTCGACCAGAGCCGGAGGAGGAACCGGATCAGCAGATGCTAACTGGAGTTCGGACTCCTGAGGGCAGAGTTAAAGGCTGAACTGGGTGGAGCCCTGGAGTCGACAGGCCAACACAAAAGCAGGGGCACTGATGAACGAGATGGGTGGAGCCTGGCGTTCAGAGAAACTTAGTGAATCAGGTGTGGCAGGGTCAGCTAGAGGAGGTGAATCCAGAGGCTGTGGAGGTGAGCTTGGTTTTGCTGGCACGGACTACTCGAGTGGCTGGAATGATATACTGCTTGAAACCCAATCAATCAACGGATTGAAGCAGGTGAGCCAGTTATGTCCCAGAACCAGTGAACAGGATCCATCTAGTGGAGTGACATACAGCATTGTCGAAGTGATGTCACCAGTTTCAAAGTGGATGGTGAGGTTGATGGCTTGAGTAATGGTGGAGTTGGATGTTCCATCGAAAAGTCAGAGTTGGAGTGGGGGTACGGAGTAGGTCAAAAGATTGTGTTTATTAACAAACTCCATATCTATAAAACAATCAGAAGATCCAGAGTCTACAAGCACGGGGAACGGAGGAATATCCCGTTCACAGATACTGATGGAGGGAATGAGAGAGTGAGGGTCAGAGAGAGCGGATATGTTAAGCCAGATCTCCTTTGGTGCACTAGTGGAGTCAATGCAACCCCCAGACTGTGCGGAGTCCTGGAGGTTGCACTCTATTTTTTTTGCCTCCGAGGAGGTCTCTGGTTTGGCTTCCAGAGTTGCGTATTTGGCTGCTCAACCCTTAGTGGCCTTGGAGGTTGACTTCGGACACTCCTTGGCTATGTGACCATCTTGGCCACAGAATATGCAAAGCTTAAGGTCGAAGCAGCACTTTCACTCAGCTGCTGTGAGCTTGCCGTCCTTTCCTAACTTAGCAGAAAGGTTGGGCTTTGGGGAGGTGGTGGTGGTGGCGGACTTCCCTTTGGAGTCCTTGGACTCCCTAGGACCACCAGAGTTGGAGCTGCTTCTGGATTGGTGGTTTCTGGAGCCGGGTGACTTGTCGGTTTTGGTGGATGGCTTCGCCTGGCGATTAACCTCAGACTTGTGCTCCCAATAGCATGCATCGATGGCCTGGGCAAGGGTCTGGAGTTTGGAGAGAGTTGGTGGCTTCCCAACACGAGAGATCTTGTCTTTGATCCGGTCAGGGAGGCTGTTGTAGAAGTGGTGCTAGAGGGCACCTTCTCCGTAGCCTTGGACTTGTGAAGTGATGCAGTTAAACTCGATCACATACTTGTTGATGCATTGGGAATCCTTCATGGACAGGTGGTCAAGTTGGTGCTCCACATCACCAATGGGGTCATGGGATCCAAAGTTTGTCTGTAACTCCAGGATAAATTCCCAGAAATTATCCATTTAGACCAGACAGAGGTTGGGGTCCTCATTGAGGAGGAGGTCTGGTTCGAACCACTCCAATGCCATCCCTTTCAGGTAGGATTGCACAAATGTTACTTTGGCGCGATCCATTTGAAAGGCCTTAGGATGGTCTTGGAAGTTTAGCTCGCACTGGACTAGGAATGTCCGGAGCTTCCGGGGATCAGTCCCATCGAACTGATCCAGTTCTTGGACTTTGGTGCAAGGGGTGCTATTGGCGGGGCGTCGACAAGAGGAGTGGGCAAGGCCATGGATAGCGTCAGCAAGGAGGGCGAGCATGTCCCAAGGGACTTGCTCGTTCTCATCCCTGCTTCCAGGGGTGTTTTCCCTGTCATCGCTGTCCTCAGGCCCGAGCTCCAGGAAGTTGGGGTCTTCATCGGAGGAGTCACCTTTGGGACCATCTGGACCTTCCAGGCTTCTAGGACCATTGGGGGGCATGCGAGAGATATCTTGTTCTTGGGGTAGGTTGGACAATGATGACTTGTTGTCCTTGAGTTCGGTAATCCATGCATTTGGAGTTGGCGAATGCTGGAGGGCATGAGCCTGGGAAATGGATGCCGGAGTATGGTGGGCGGAAAAACTGTGGAATTGGTCAACAAGGGCAGGGCCTCAGTGACTACTTGTGAATATGCTGAGTGGATTGAAACATGGGGACAGGGGTGGGTTTGTGCCAACAGCATGCATTCTGGAGTGTGTCACATGAGTGGCCATGACGGATGCAATTTAGGAGTTATAACAAGAGGGAGTTTGAATATACTGTTAGAACCAGGGTCTCTGGGAGGTAACTCTGGAACTCCAGAGTTCAGGCAGGACTTGGCTTCATCGTATGTGGTGCCCCCTTGTCACAACTCCGGGAGTGTCCTGTAATTTCAGAACAGGTGGAAGAAGTCAGATTGACCTTGTTGCAAGCAACAAAGGCTGAGGATGGTTCAGAAGAGAGTCTTAGAGACTCAAGGGGGTCAGAGTGAGCTTGGGAGACTGTTCAAGTCGATATTCAAACTCAAGTATCTACTACAAGTGCAGGGACTTTATATATGGGATTAGAACATAGGTCTTACTAATAGTCTGGAGTGCGGATGCTAAGTGTACCGGAGCTGTGCTTCTAAGCAGGCACAGGGACAGAGGGTGAACTGGGATGAAGCTAGTGGCTATGTACTGTAAGCGAAGAATGGAATGTGGCACTAAGAACAAGGAATATTAAATAGAGAGGGTCCAGGGTGTCAGGGATGTGGACTCATCAAGAATGCACCAGAGGTCGCAGGAAGAAAGTCCGAAGTTGGGTCTGGAGTTCTGGATTGACGGATATGACAGTACCACCGCACTATGTCCCTTATGCCTGGGCACCAGCAGCTGTTATTAATAGACTTTGTTTCTTACTTGTGTTCTTCTGATAGGGAACCCTTGTCATCTAATCTTGATTGTTTCACTAACAAGATGGCTCATTCTTCCAAGGGCAGTGTAGATAGCTTTGACCAAATGTTATGAATCATATATGACTACACCACTGGCCTTGGCTTCACAGGTGACTATGAGCCTGGTGAGGAGAAGATGTGAAGGACAAGCTCATGCACATTCAATCACTCAAGGGTGTTAGCCAAGGATAACAGGTGGTCAAAGCTAGGTGTGCCAGCTGAGACACCTGGGTTTATATATCATAGAGGGATGCACACAGACCATAGGGTCTGTGGGATAAACTACTATACACAGGTAGACTACTACACATGATCATGAGAGGATTCCTATCAGGGTTGACAGAGATTAAAAGGGCATGCTAGCCATGGGGTATGATATCATGGTCTGGGCCCTTGTCACATTGTAAAACACAGATCCTATCCAGAGTGGATAAGGATCAGATAAAAGAAAAGGGTGCAAGTATAAACTCAACCCAAGGGAGGGGGACAGTAGAAACAGGCTCAAGTGAGTGAGAACCTAGGTAACTAGCCCTCAGACTTAAGGATAGAAAATGGGGGATATGAAAAGATGTATTCTGAGGTGTGATACACCTGTTTTATAGTCCCAGGAATACCCATGGACTTCTATCTACAAGATCTAACTAATCTGGGGCCAAACAGCACCTAGCGGGTATGTAAGCTAAAAGGATCTGGTCTGGATAAAATGGATCTGGTACTGGATTGATGCAATCTGGGCCCGGATGAATGGGCAGATTATACAAACTGATGCAGATGGATGAAGACATAAATGGAAGATGAAAAAGACCTACCCAGATGAACAATGGATGCTATGAATGCTTGAATGGACTCTTGAAATGGACAGAAAAGGGGACTTGCAACTATCGGAGGACTTGGCCTCCTACAATGTGACTAGTCATGTGGTGAAAAGAAAGGGGAAGACAGGAGAAGAAAGAAAAATGGGGTGGAAGATGGTTCATAACATAACCCCTTTAAAATCCTAAAGAAGGTTGACCTAGCTATATACAAACTCAAATTCCTGAACACATGGAAAACTATCCACCCCATGTTCCACAAGTCCTACCTATGGCCATATCATGAAGGAACCTACGCATCACAAGCCAAACCCTCCCCTTCACCTGCTGTCATATCACAACACAATGAATATGAAGTCAAATTAGTTTTTGACTCACAAAAATGCCAAGGGAAAGTTGAGTACCTTGTTCATTGGAAAAACTACCCACAAGAAGACTGTACTTGGGAACCTAAGGTGCATCTTACCAATGCCAAGGAGGCAGTTGCCAAATTCCATCAAGAAAATCTCACTGCCATATGGTCCCTCTCTGATGAACTATGCAATTGCTCCCTTCATGCTACTTTGAAATCCCAGCTGAAAACACCACTGACTCAGAGTGTCAGCTTGAAAAGGGGGTAATGTCAGAAACATGAGAAATCTACTTTATGATCAGCTCAACAAGCCTTATCTAAACTTATCTAATCAGAACACCTGTAGAATATTCCAGAAGGTTCCATGATGTCATCTTTAGGTAATCATTCTGAAGCGTTTTATGATATTTCATAGCTGTAATATATAAACCCATTCCATAACATGTATTTGTTCTTAATGCTTGGAATTCTCATCTTTTGAATCATCACTTCATTTTGAGGTGTGATCTGATATATATGTAGTCTCCTCTAGATCCTCATCTGATCTCCTCTCTCTCACTTTCTCCCTCTTTTCTCCCCTCCTATAAAATACAAGGACTGAGCCTAGGCAAGGGTGTGACACATATGTCCTGTGCCAAGTCCTCCTAGGTACCCCCTGTTATGACAGAGTTGAAACACTGAAGCCAAGCAACTCAAGGCTCACTGTAAGGCCTTGCAAAAGGATGAGAGCAGAGGAGTGCACTTATCATCCAAGGTTTTAACCCAAGGAATAAGTGGCCAAAGCTGGAGGTACCAGCAATGGGCACACTCTTTATATATGTCTATCTACTGTGCATGGACCATGCCATGTATTACATGTGCATATAGATAAGGTGTGAGTTAGTATCATATTAGGATGTGATATTCCACAAGTGTGGGAGGGTTCTGTGAAGGGGTGTGATAATTAGAAGGGGGTGGTAGCCATGAGGCATGATGTCATAGATCTAGGCCCAAGTCATGTGACCAGTCATGTGACTGAAGGTGTGAGAGTGAAAGTAAAAAATAATTAGGTCACCATATATGATATAACACTACCCCCCTCCTAGGACTTGTATTCTAGATGAGTTGCCATGATAGGTGCCCCACCAGGGGGACCATAGTTGGAAAAGAGAGAGGTGAAGGTGGCTAACATGAGGCTGCAAAGTGGGCATGGGGCAGATGGGTTGGAGTGATAGAACAAATCCATGGCATCTGGGCAGTTCTGTAAGTTAGCGACAGGCTCCCAGGTGTCATTAGTTTCATTGTATCTCTTCTAGTGGACATGATACTCCAATTTCTCACATTTCAAGCATGAACCCATGATATGATTGACCTCATATTCCTCATGACCATCCTTGTTAACCTTGACTGCATCTGGGTGGGAGATTGGCTACCTGACAAGGGGAGCACGATATGGTTTAACCTGGGATGTGTTGACTACTGGGTGGAAATGGGCATTTTTTGGGAGATGCAGTTTGACTGCATTGGGCATCAACCAAATGATGTCATAAGGTCCGATCCAGCAGTGGGTGAGCTTCTTGGCAGTGTATGGCAATTTCAAATTTTCTGTGCTGGGCTATACTTTTTCTCTGACTTGGTATGGCATGGGGTCTTCCTTGTCTGATCACTCAATCATTTTTTGACATGATGCTTCCAGAGCTTCTTGGACTTCAGTGTGAGATTTTCCTGCATGCTAAGTGAATGTACTGGCTAAGGAGGAGGAGCTTGCCTTGACCCTAGGCATGGGAAATAGTTCTGTGTGAGCTCAAATGGAATTGATCTGTGAGAGGACAAAAGCAAGAAGTTGTGTTGGAATTGGGTGAGTTTGATCCATTCAGCCCAATCCTCCTGCTTCTTTGCTACGTAGATGTGGAGGTATTGTATCATTTCCTGATTAATATATTCAGTTTGTTCATCCATCTGGGAATGATAGGCAGTGGAGATCTTCTGAGAGATCCTGAGGAGATTAAACAACTCAGTTGTGAATTCTGAGACAAATTTTGGACCCCAGTCCAATACAATAGTGGAGGGGAGGCCATGCATGCACCAGATGGCATTCCTAAATAGTTTGGTGAGATCCATTGAGGAGATTTCCTTTTTACATGGTTCATAAATAACTTCTTTACTAAATCAGTCAACATAACACAGATGCTATCAAAGCCTTGGCTTTCTGGAAGTCCAGTAATGAAATATCCCAAAATATCTTCCCAAGGTCACTTTGGCATGGGAAGTGGTTGTATTGACTGCTTTGGTGCTGTTTGCAATCCCTTCATGAGGGTGCATATATAACAGTGATTTATATAGTTGGTATGTCCTTATGCATGCTAGGCCAGCTGAAGGTGTGGTGTATTCCATCATAAGTGCAGTATATGCCTATGTATCCTGATACCAGATCATTGTGAGATAGCTTAAGAATTTCTAGCTGTAATGAATTGGGGATGTAAATGCGATTTGAATCTTCATTTATAAATAGAGAAGAGGTTTTATCAAAAGTGAAATGATTGATTTTATCAATTTTTATTTTTTCTGATTCTTTTTTGAGACTAAGGTGAAAGGGAGATTCTAAGGTAACACCAGTGATAAATAGTTTTTCTGGTAACATAATGATGTCTTTATTCAAGTCTGTAATGGCATCACCATGATCTGGATGGTGGGATAGCATGTTGGCCCTGTTTGTAGACCTGGTGTAAAACACAGATCTTATCTGGACTAGATAAGGATTAGATAAAAGAAAAGGGTGTGAGTATAAACTCGACCCAAGGGAGGAGGACAGTAGAAACAGGCTCAAGTGAGTGAGGACCTAGGCAACTAGCTCTCAGACTTAAGGATAGAAAATGGGGGATGCAGAAAAAAATACATTCTGAGGTGTGATACACCTGTTTTATAGTCCTGGGAATACCCATGGACTTCTATCTACAAGATTTAACTAATCTGGGTGTTAAGTCTGGGTCCTCTGGACTCAAGTTCAGTCAGAAGTCCAAGAGTGAGTACAAAGTTCATCGGGGGATAAACAGAGGATGGGACAGAGATAGGATACCTGGGAGGACATTGGTGCAGGACTTATGTGTCATGCCTTTGCCAAGGTTCGGTCCTCATATTTCATAGGGAGGTAGGAGGGAGCAGAAGGGTGAGGGAAGGAGACCAAACGAGAATCAGGAGGAGACTAGTGTGATATTCATACTAAGGCATAAAGACCGAGTACAGGGGGTTTATATACGAAAGTCTGATCGGAGTTTGGACAGAGGAATGGAGGAGCATATAGTAAGGTATGTCAGGTAAGAGGAGAACATGTGGAGACGGAGAAACATATGTAGAGGAGGCATATGGTGTGGCGAAGGGCCTACAGTAAGAATGAAGGGTTGAGGAAAGAATAAAGGGTCGAGAGGAGACAAGGGGAATACTAAATATGGTAACTGTGGAAGTCCGAGAGGAAGGAATGAAGTCTGGATTATGGAGGTATGAAGTCTGGGTTACAGAGTACTAGAGAAGGGGTGGGGGGTTCGGAGGACAGAGTTTGGAATGAATATGACACTGGGGGCCAAACAGCACCCTGCCAGTATGTAAGCTAAAAGGATCCGGTCCAGATAAAACAGATCCAGTACTGGATTGACACAATCTGGGCCTGGATGAATGGGCAGATTATACAAACTGATGTGGATGGACAAAGACATAGACAGAAGATAAAAAAAATGTACCCGGATGGACGATGGATGCTATAAATGCTTGAACAGACTCTTGCAATAGACGAAAAAAGGTTTGCAACTGTGTCATACAGTGGCTCAAAAAACTGTCCAGATGTTTGCCTATTTTGCACTAAATGCAATATCCTGTGAGAATCCCTAATCCTAACCCTATTATGTAAGTGTACCAAATAGAGTACTAACCCTTGGCTATCTACTGATTCAAGAATCAAGGGATTTGGATAAGATCTGATGAAATGGCAGCTATTTCAAAATCATGACTCATTCGGACAGTTTTTTGACTTTATATTGGAACTATATGTATTGGATCCTGGATGTTACGAACCATCTTCACGCCCCTTCCTTTTCTCGTCACGTGACCTGTCACATGACCGGGCCCAGACCATGACATCATATGACGTCATGCCTCATGGCGAGCACGCCCCTTTAATCTCCGCTGAC
>JBBPMX010000034.1:0-41949 GCA_038090515.1 Pulveroboletus cf. viridisquamosus | reverse complement strand
AAACACAGAATTTTATCAAAAAAGCCCTGGCAGAAAAATTAAAACATAATCTTGGTAGAAATATAGTATTATCACTCTCAAGGACCAATCTTACTTATTTTTGCTAAAATTATATTTCAATTTTTCTGCCAGTGTTTTTTGGGTAAAATTATGTGTTTTATGATAATTAATATCTCAATTTTGTCAATGATAAAATTGGTTTCTGCACCTAGTGACTGGAGCAGAGATCAATCTTGATAAATTTTGTGCAACTTCAGGACCTGATGCCCATGAGCGTGCTGTTCGCATTGCAGCAGATCCATTCGCAGCGGCAAAATTCTTTCATTTTATAGTGCGCATTTTTCTGGAAATGCTTACTGGATTCTCAGTCTCTGGCAGACATATCGAGCAGAAATTAGGAGTCTTTGGCAAGGTCACAGGATTCATAGGCACTGTTGAGGCGCAGGGACGAGGAACATTACATCTGCACATGCTCATGTGGCTAGAAGGCACTCCGACAGCGGAGCGCATGAAAGAACTGTTGATGGACCCATCGTTCCATGCCTGTGTCCGCCATTTCATTTCAAACAATATACAGGCACATTGTCCTTTAACGGAGGCCTGTTCTGAAAAGGAGACACAAAGGTCGACCGCTGTCACTTACAGCAGACCTGTGGATCCTCGTAGATCCTGTTACATGATTCTTTGTGATCTACGTCGTGTGGAGCTGGTGAAAGCTTTACAGACACATAGATGTGGATCAGGATGTCTTGTCGTGTTTAAAGGTATGAGGGTGAACTGAAAACATTCATGAAAGGAGAATGCAAATGACAGTCTACAGGCCGCTTAACATGCAAGCGACATGCCCCCTTTCCTTTGGCAGATACTGCATGGATTGATGAACAAGGTCACTGGGGACCATATTGCATCTCAGGTACCATCAACAATTACATTCCAACTGTGCTAGATTGTATCCGTGCCAATCATGATTGCAAATTAATAACGAATGGTGCGGAGACACGGCACATCACATTCTACTTTACAAACTATGTGACGAAGCATCAGCAACACTCATCAAATGCGTCCGCGTTGTTAGTGAAATCAAAGGCCTTCCAGAGAACGCCCAATGAATGGTTTTCAGATATACAGGGACGGAACAAACTTCTCGTCCAGAGATGTGCGAATATGCTTAGTCACTCACAAGAATTCAGTGCTCCCGAAGTAGTGAGCTATCTAATGAATTGGGGCAATCGTTATCTTTCCCATCAGTTTCAATCAATACAAATCACTCCGTTGCTAGCGATGCTTCAGCGGCTTTTTCCTGAGCTAGATGCTAGTTCAGATGTTACAACGCAAGAGCACAAAGCAGGAGAGGTAAGAATGAACTGAATTCCTGTCACTGAAATCTATACTGATCAATTTGTTCATTCCAAGAATACGTCAGAGTTACTATGTCGGATAACAGCATTTATCTTCAAGATTATGTGCACGACTATGTGGACCAAGGGGATGCTCTCGAAGAAATGTCATATTACGATTTCTTTTTGCACACGTACGATACTGCAACTCTAGCAGACACAAACGCAGTCAGGATCTGACAGCGGAAACTGAGAGTCCCTTATCACTCAAGTCGGCATCGGAGAAAGCGCTGTCGAGTAATTCGTGTGGAAGACCGTGAAATCGTGCCATACTTTCCTGGACATTGGTTCCCAAAGGTGGATGTTACTCACTCCAACTCCTTGTACTGTGCTGCAGTGTTAGCCGTTTTCAAGCCGTGGCATGACATGGCCCAGTTGAAATCCCCTTTCCCGACCTTTTTGGAAGCATATTCCTCGTTTGTGAATGACGTCTCAAGCTCTGTCCTGTGCACGATCAAAAACATTGATTACTATCATCAGTGTTCTGAAAGTGCTCACTGAGATCAAGAAGCGAATGTGCTATCAAATGACTGGGCACAGGGTGTTACGGAGAGTACCCATGTGAACATTGATGACGATTACATGGATGAGGTGGCTGAAGTGAGGAAATAAGTAACGGAAGATGAAATCGAAGAAGCTTACGCATCTCAATATTCAATGCGCAAGCAGCTATATGCATGGGTCGCTGTCAATATTGCTGACACAGTCAGCATTTTTGAGCCAAAAGCCTTACGGGAAGAGAGGAAGAAAGAACCAAAAAGGGGGGATTCAGGCGACATCCAATCACTCACTTCATGGACGACGCAACTTCAACAATGGGAAAAACCTTCACCTGTCAGTGAATGTACGGGAGACGAAGGAATGGTTGCTCTAGGATTGAAAGAACAGGATGAAGGAGAAAACGATATGACTGGACGTGTTGAGATGGATGTATCAGCCAAAGCTTTTAGCATGGATGAGGAAGAAATCGAAGGGCTTAACAGCAGGCAGCGGATGGCTTATGACATTATCTGTCAACAATTTCAACATCACTGGCGCAGAGAAGAGCCCCATCAGCTGCGGATGCTTATTATAGGGGAAGGAGGGACAGGGAAAACCCACCTATTAAACCTGATAAGTCGTCTCTATGCCCTCCATGATCAACCATATCAATATGCAAAGACGGTGACAATGGGCATTGCAGCAGTCAATGTTGTGGGAAGGACTATCCATTCGTGGGGGGGTCTCCCTGTCATCTGTACACAATCCGAGAAGTGGGCAACTCATCCATCACCTGACATGGCAGCACATCGCTCTGAGAACATTACAGGGGTTCAATTACTTTCAATAGACGAATGTAGCATGCTGACAACCGACATGCTGTCAGATCTCTCGCAGCTGTTATCAATCGTGCTAGGGAAACCTGATTCATCAACCCCATTTGGAGGGCTCGATGTACTGCTCACGGGCGATTTCCATCAGATCCTGCCAGTAGGTGAGTTTGTAATGGAAACATTGAAGGAAAACAATTTCTCTCTAAAGTCAAAGTACACAGGACAACATAACCGTGCATTATTCTTAACAAAACAATCAAGTAGTAAGGGAGATCTGGGCCGACATTTATTTACTCAATTCGATTCAGTCATCGTTCTCAATGAACAGAAACGGGTGACAGACCCAACGTGGATGAAGATCCTGAGCCGGGCACACACAGGTGCTTGTACAGCAGAAGACTTGGCAATTCTCCATGGTCTCGTTCTCACAAATGAAGAATGTCCTGTACCTGATTTTAGCACCCCTCCCTGGTGCGATGCGGAACTTATCACGCCCCGAAACAGTGTTCGTCAGGAATGGAACTGGTTGCGACTTCAGAAACACTGTGCCGAAACAGGGCAGTACTGTCTAAGATTTACAGCGGAGGATATTGTAGATGGTGGCCTGCCGTCAAAGGAGCAACAGTTGCTAATAGCAGGAATGTCAGCCGATGAAACAGGCAATCTCCCAACGAGATGCGAGTTGGCGATTGGAATGAAGATCATGATAACAGAGAATGTTTCACCTGCAGCCGGTCTAGCTAATGGCTCTCGGGGGATGGTCACCAATACTGTCCTTGATCCGTGCAAGGTCGAAAACAACAGGACGGATGACGAGCAAGACCACCGCAATCTCCATTATCCCCCATTATACATTATAGTATGACTTACATCATGTCATGGGGCCCAACAACTGTCGACGTTGGGTGACCATGAACTTCCAGTAGCGCTGAAATTGGTGCATTTCTATATTGATGATCATCCACACAAAAGGGTGACCCACCGACAATTACCTGTGACAGGGGCGTATGCTTTCACTGATTACAAGTCGCAGGGCCAGACCATTGAGCAAGCAATAGTTGACATTGGCAAGACGACAAGTTTTGCACTCAGTCCTTTCAATGCTTATGTTGTGCTGTCCCGTTCACGCGGTCGATCAACCATTCGATTGCTGCGTGATTTTGACGACAAACTTTTCACACAGCATCCCTCGGAATCACTGAGAGAGGAAGACGAACGGTTAAATTCGCAAGCGCGAGTAACTGCAACACGTTACGAAGAGGGCTATTACAGAAAGTGAAGATGAGGCTCTCCGTCTCAAAGCACGAGTTTTGCTGGAGTCGGCAATGGGGTGGCTTTGCATGTTTCATCGCTGAAAGTTACAGCGTAGGGTGTCCACGAAGAAAGGCGAGTTCAACATTTAAAGATCTATGTCGAAGATGTATGAATGGGAAGGTGTTAAACCTGTGTAAAATAGACACTAGAAAGCGAATGTCTGAAACCGTGAGAGTGGACGGATTCACAAAATTATGTGAGTAACAGACCCATAGGATTTTTAAATTTACTGCAGGGCCATTGACAAGGCCAGGTGCATGCCCAGAGTAAGTGGTCACTTGTGCAAGCCTTCGCTGATGAATATACACTTGAGTGACCGGCGGAACATCGAGGACAAGCTCCAGATCTTCACCCAGCGCATAAACCATTTCGGACTGAGAATCCAACAAAGGTTCCAGCAAACGACATTGAACCACTTGGTCGTTTATGTGAACAGTCGCTGCGCAAGCATAACTTGCTAGAGACGCCAAGACAACACAATTAGCGATGTCACCCATTGATTGGACCCGTCGACCCTAATGAATGAAAACTATTCAGCGTGCGCAGAAAGCAAACGTTAGATGGAAACCAACGTTCACACGAACAGCAATGGAAAGGAGGTTTGTGACTGTGACTAATCACATCCGGACGAACACGACCAACACAGTTGGAGACGTGCTACGAAATAAACGCTATACCTGAGTGCTAAGTTCTCCAATAAACGCTTACAGGTAGTATGTTAGCTTTCAGCGACACCTTTCGAAAGAAAACAAGAAATGCTTAAGAATGATGATGACTTCAAACACAAATTTACATTTTTGTTTGTACATGTGGATGTTTTTACACGCGGGCCTGACATGAGACATGACCTTGCAAGCAAGGTGATTTGCACTGAACAACAAACAAACAGAGTTTATTTGGGTCCGTCTTGTCAAATAGGTTGGGTTCCCGTGTTATGAACCACTTTCAGACCCACTTTTCTTGTCATGTGACTAGTCACATGACCAGGTCCAGACCATGACATCATACCTCATGGCTGACATGCCCCTTTAATTACCATTAACTCTGGTGGGAACTCTCTCACAATCATGTACACTAGTCTAGCCATGTATAGTAGTCTATCTCACAGACCCTATGGTCCATGTGCCCTCCTCTGCACCAGGTGTCTCAGCTGGCATCCCCAGCTTTGACCACCTATTGTCCTTGGATAATAACATGAGCTTGAGTCTGTCTCCTCATCTTCTCCTTGCCAGGCTCATAGAAGCCTGTGAAGCTGAGGCCAGTCATGCTAATTGCTTGTGATTTATAACACTTGGTCAAAGTTATCTACATTGCCCTCAGAAGAACATGCTGTCTTGTTGGTGAAACCATCAAGATTGGGTGACAAGGGTTCCCCATCAGAAGAATCAAGACAGAAACAAAGTCCATTGATAACAGCTGCTGGGCCCAGGCATAAGGGACATAGTGCAGTGGTACTATATGATGGGCCAGGGCATAATACTCTTATCAGTTTGCATACATGGTTGTCTGCCATATAAATATGGATAAAGTTGCTTTTGTCAATAGTGCACTATGACATAATCCCTGTGGTTTGGGGTTACCAGATTTGCAGAACACCTGTGATGTCCATCATCAGTGCACAATATGCATATGACACTCCTTGTTATTGAGGCTCTACCCTCTTGACAGAACCCACACCATCCACAGCAAATTGATAGAAGAAAACCAAATGATCCAAATCTCTCCCCCAATCTTAACCTTAACAATCACCTCTGCATGCATCCCCAGATGTCCGTTGAAAGATACCAGCAAGTAAGGACTGTAACATTTCAAAATTTCTGTATATAAAAGCTTGCTGCCTGGTTCTCTGGAACAGGCACCTTCACAACTCCATTGATCTCCCTCTTTTGAGGGACTGCTTGAAAGTCTCCCACAAATTGAAGAAAGGCCCTACTGCCTTAAGTTTAAAAACTGCCAACCTCAGCCTCCCCCCTAAGAAAAAACAATGTCATCATCATTGCTAGGCAATGACGAAGTGAAGGCACTTCTCACAGCCCTTCTAAAGAAAAAGGAGGACAGCCCCTCTGCAATCACCAAGAAGGTAGCCAATCCCAGCAAGTGGGATGGCAACCAAGACAAATTCTGGGTGTGGATCACCCAAATCAAAGTCTGGGTCTCACTCCAAAATTGGGGCTCGGACAAACTCTGGACCATAGCAGTCCTATCCTGGATGGAGGGTGATGCTGTCTCCTATGCATGGCTCAAATTAGAGGAGTATTATGACTCCAAAATTGAAAACGCAATGGGACCTATGGGAAACAATCTTAGCTACCCCCATGGAGATGATGTATAGCCAGAATGGAAGGTACTTCAAAAGAAAATAAAAGAGCACTTCCAAATTGATGTTCTGGCCCATAAATTGCTGTAGAAGCTCAACTGGCTAAAGCAGCAAGGACATCCCATTGATGAGTTCCTCCAGAAATTCAAGGTTCTCTTCAAAGAGGCCAAAGTTGAGAATGGCCATAGCATCGAGATTCTCAAGTGGGCAGTGGACACCCACATCTATATGCAGGTCCACCTCCACATGCATGTGAAGAATGATATTTTCGAGTTGATCAATGCCTATAGGAAGGTGGGCTGATCTTTTGAGTCTGCAGAAATCAAACATGGATTCCAACCAAGGCACTTCAGTGGAGCGCAATGCTACAATCTGCCCAAGGGACCACCACCTAACCAGTGGTTCACACAATATGGGACACAACCTGGAAGGGAAGCACCCATGGAAATTGGGGCAGTGCAGGGGCCCCTAGATACCTGCACATATTTTAATTGTGGTAAACCAGGCTATATTTGACAGGACTGCTGGCTCCCAAAGAAACCCTTCAACCTGGCACAAGATACCTGATTGTCATATCTGTATCTGAACTCCATCCTCTGATTCTCTTATCCCCTCTCTGGTACTCTGTAACCCAGACTTTGTACCTCCAAATGAACTCCGTTCTCTGATCCTCTTATCCCCTCTCTGGTACTCCATAACCTGGACTTTGTACCTCTGAACCTGGACTTCATTCCTTCCACTCGGACTTCTGTAGTTACCATATTCATATTTAGTATTCCCCTTGTTCTCTCTTGACCCTTTATCCTTTCCTCATCCCTTCATTCTTACCTTAGACCCTTCACCACACCATATGCCTCCCCCTATGTATGTTCCCCATCTCCACATGCCTTCCTTTTACCTGACATACCTTACCATATGTATATCCCTCCATTCTTCTGTCCAAACTCCAATCAGACTTTCATATATAAACCCTCTGTATTCCATCTTTATACCTTAGTACAAATATTACACTAGTCTCCTCCTGACTCTTGTTTGGTCTCTCTCTCTCTCTCTCTCTCTCTCTCTCTCTCCTCCCCTTCTATGAAATACAAGAACTGAACCTTGGCAAGGGCGTGACATATATAAGTCCTGTGCCAACATTCTCCTAGGTATCCCATCTCCATCCTGTTTCCTATTCGTCCTCTGACAAACTTTATACTTACCTTTGGAACTCCAACCAGACCTGAGTCTGGAAGACCTGGACTTAACAGACATATGGACAAGCTAAAAAGAGTGGTATGCAACTATAGGAGACTGCTGACTCCTACAGTAATATGCATAGCATATATGGGAATAAGTCAGATGACTGATCAGCCCAGTGGGATCTGAGGTTAAGGTGATGAATTGGACAACAACATCATTAAAATTATCTCAGGGAATTCACCCCTGGTAACACATGCTACATGGATTACTGTCAAGTCCAGGTCCTCTGAATTCAAGTCTGGTTAGAGGTCCAAAGGTTAGTGCATGAAGTTCATCAGAGGACAAACAGAGGATGAAGTGGGAAAGGGGATGCCTAGGAGGACTTTGGCACAGAACTTATGTGTTATGCCCTTGCCAAGGTTTGGTCCTTGTATTTCATAGGAAGGGAGAAGGGGGAGAGAGAGGGAGCAAAAGATGGTGAGAGAGAAAGAGACCAAACAAGAATCTGGAGGAAACTAGTTTGATATTTGTACTGGTGTACAAAACGGAGTACAGGAAACTTATATACTAAAGTCCAGTCCAGAGTTTAGACAGAGGAATGATGGAAAGGTACATTGGGTAAGGAGGGAACATATAATAAGGGGTAACATACATAGGGGAAATCATATGGTGTGGCAAAGAGTCTAAGGTAAGAATGAAGGGTCAAAGGGAGGCAAGGGGAATACTCAATGTAGTAAGTAAGGAAGTCTGAGAGAAAAGAGCAAAATCCAGATGTGGAGGTACAAAGTCTGGGTTGTGGAGATTCAGAGATAAGGTAAGGAGTTCAGGAAAATGGAGTTCAGAACAGATATGACAATTACATACAACAGTGATACACATAGTTACACATATGGGAACAAGTTGGATAACTGACCAGCCCAGTGGGGTCTGAGGTTAAGGTGATGAATCTGCTCAAACCTGGAAAGTATGGAGGTCATGGTGACCTCAAAAAGTGTGATAACTGGCTGAGCCAGTTCTTGAAGTACTTCTATATATTCAAGGTCACCAAATTGGATTGTGATAAGATTCATGTCCTGTATACAGGGTTGTACTTGGAGAACTTAGCCTCTCAATGGTATAACCAGAAGGTCAAATCACCAGATCAAGTGATCTGGTTCTGGTCCTTTGAGGACCTAATTACCACACTAGTCTATGGCACCCAATAATAGCATTGGCCTTTTTGATGAGAGCCAGATTGCATCGTCAAAGCTGAAAGAAGGAGTTGGAGATGATGTAGTGGAAGCAGTAGGAGTTGACAATGCAGAGGCCAACAACTTGCTGTACATGAGTTCCCAAAAGATCTCCCACTCAACACCATCAGGTAACCCTTGAAACAGGTCAAATATGGATTCATCAGTCATGTAGGTCACCCCCATTTCCAAGAAATGATGTCAAGCTTCCTCAAAAACTCCTATGTATCTGGAAGCATCTTCTGCATCTTTCAGTTTCTCAGAGCGAATCTGTGCCTGTAGTTTGTACTGAGATATTAAGTCTCTCCACCCATAGCACTTTGACAATAAATCCCATTGTGCTTGCGCCATGTGATTCTTGTCTAGTAGGCTGCTGACTACTATCAATACTTTCCTGTAAATGAGGGACTTGGCCTGGGCATTTTTTGCCAACCAGGAGCAAATATGTGTAATTTTATCTGCTGTGGGGGATTTTGGATCAACGGGAACTGGGAGGACTGATTCAAACAAGGCAAAATAGAAGGGATCTGATCCTGAGCTACAATGATTCCAGAGATCTTCACTCTCAAGCACAAGTTTTATTTGTTTTTGCCATTGTGGATAGTTCTCCGTCCCAGTCAATTCACAAATGTGATTGTATTTGCCCATGAAAGGATATATGTGAAAGGTTTGTGTCTATATGTGGTGTTCAGCATCTATGCATGGACCGAGTGTTATAGCTCTGGAGACGAGGTGATCTAGATCAATGGATATGAGCTCAGTTAGAGCTTGGAGCTCATAACCTGATGGATCTAGAGCAGCAGATCTCAGCACACACTCAAGATGGTGTGGAATGCTATATCATTACCTAGAGCAGCAGATCTAGGTAATCAACATGAGTGATGATGAAATGAGTACTATGAATGTAAACCTACCTTAGTGCACACTTGAGATGGTGTGGAATGGTGAGAAAAGAGAAGAAAGAGAAGAAGACCTAGAGTATGTGCATGACTTATGTAATCTATGTGTGTGTGTGTGTGCATTGGATGAGTGTGAAGTGATAAGTATGAATAATGATAAAGTCTAACATCAAGGAGGTTCAGTGGATAGAGACCACCCAGAAGGCCATTAGCTTGTATATATAGTAAGAATGAGCCACTTTGGCTCTGAAGGGAAGTTCTCCTAAGGACAAAATAGTTCATACCCATGGAGAAAGAAGGCTAAAGAGGCCTCTGTTGTGAATGACTCATTAAATTTACCAAGAACCAAACAAACTCATTGACCAGATAACCAAATGACAACTAAAGGAACATGGCTGATAACAGTGCTACCCAGCAGAAAGAGGGAAACCCATATCAAGGGCCAGCCAGAGTAGAATCTGCAGTAAAGCCAATCTTGAGGAACAAGGGACAAGTCCCTTAGCAGACAAGGAAGAGCCAATCTGACAAGTAGCTAAAGCTGGGGTTCCTGGCTTTAGGCCACTGCCTTTATATATTGCCTGGGTCTGTGCATGGACCAGGATCTATACTACTATACATAGAAAGGTAATAACATTACAGTAATGAATATGGGAAGAGAATGGAAGTATGGACAGAGATGAAGAGCACAAGGCTACTGTGAGGTGAACCCTAAGATCTGGATCCAGATCTATGGAGATATCTAAATAGGATACAAAGGGGAGATTAGATCAGATCAGGAAATCTAGAAGGTGACATGGAAATGCTATGGAGATCCAATGGAGATAAGGGTTAGGGTAGTCTATACATGGTAATTTTGAGGCATGATGTCATAGATGACATTATGGTCTGGATACATGATGTGACTAGTCATGTGACTGACCTTGTGGAGGTCACATGACTTAAGAAGTGTAAGAATGAAAGATAGTGAAGTCAAAAGTGTGGTAGAAATAGTTAGGTGCAAGGGGATTCATAATAGCTGTTATATCTGCCATTCCAGATCCTCAGATCTAACTCTGAATTTAACTCTGGACCTATCTCCTTAGACTTCTGGTGCATTCTTGATGAGTCTGCATCTTTGACATTCCAGATCCTCTGTACTTAGTCCCCCTTGTTCTCTATGTTACATTCCATTCTTCACTTACAGTACATAGCCACTAGTCTCACCTTTAGTCATCCTCCATTTCTGTGCTCCACTTAGGAGCACAGCTCCAGTACACCTAGCATCTGTCCTCTGTTCTCTTACTAAGCTCTATGTTTCACATCTGTATATAAGTTTCAGCACTCTGTTATAGTGTTTTAGTTTGAATATTGACTTGAATAGTCTCCCAAGCTTACTCCAATCCCCTTGAGTCACCAAGACTCTCCTCTATATCCATCCTTGACCTTTGTTGCTTGTAACAAGGTCAATCCAACCCTCAACCTGTGTTCTGAAATAACAGGACACATCCAGAGTTGTGACAAGGATGCACCACATATGGTAAAGCCAAGTCCTGATTGAACTCTGGAGTTCTAGAATTACCTCCTGGAGATCTGGTTCTAACAACAGCCTCAGGTGACATGCACAAATTTATACACCATGGAAACATGTTATAATCAAAGGACAGCCAATTCACCCAAGACAGTGAGACAGGAGTGAGTGCTTCCCAACCAAAGGGTCTGACAACCCAAATGAAAGAATAGTTTTAGTTATCAGATAAGGAGATAATGTAGGGGATCACCTGCTTCCATTGTGATAAGAAAGGCCATATGGTCAACCAGTGCAATCAACCTTGCAAGGACCTACCACAAGCAGGGAGACCACAACTGTATACTTTGAATGTATAAGATGATGAGGGGGATGAGATCCCAGGTGACACTACTAACACTGGATTCAATAATGAGGTAGTGGCCCCCACTGACCCTGAACACATAGCAGAGGCTACTGATGAGGTCAATAATGACCCTGCTGATGAAGGCCAGGTAGTCAATGACTGCTTCAAGCTGTATTCAGAGTGTTTAGACATCTAAGAGGATGATGAACCCATTGCCTACTTGGGTGCCATGCATAACCCACTGGATGATAACCAGTCCATGTTGGTGCACAGCAATGTGGACCACCAATGGGAAATCACCCACTACAGGCCCTGAGTTACAAAAGAATGAGGATCCCTGGCTGAGATAAACATGGTCCCTGATGTATGGGGTAATCTATGAGGGCAGTGACTGCCTTGAGTGCTGGCAATAAATCACTCACATTATAGCTGATATTGACAAGGGAGACCCCTCACTGAGCACAGCCCAATCATACCTATCCAAGTATGCTCAACAGGAGTATGACAGAGGCTGGGACAAGTGTGATTATGCACAAATGACAGAACACAGCCTCAATATTAACTGTGTCTGTGCAGTAATGGCTAAACTTGTGAAACAAGTTCACATCTTTGAGGGATACCAAGTGTTCCTTGCTTGGAACCTCAGATATAAGGCAGTATAGGCTTGTCCATGCATCTCATTCACCAGGCAAGAGATCATTACATTGTACAATATAATCATTGAGGAGAGGAGCTTATATAGTGATCCCCCCTCCAGATCAGGATGTATCCAGATGACCTAGTGGTCAAGATCACACATGGATCAATGATTAACAGGACAGATCACCAAATCTTGCACAGATATGACTGGCCACACTTGATGTAGTACACCAGGGTGCAATGGGGGAAATAAATCCCCACTTCTTCAGGTATGCAATGAATACTCAGATGGGGCCAGGGGATAACCCTGGTATGTGACCAATGATTGCACCAGCACTACATGTGTGTGCAACAGCCTGGATCACCATTAACAGGTATCTGGCATATATGATGATCAATACCAGTAGTACTAGCAACTTTGTGAGCCCTACATTAGCAAAAGTCACTTAAATGGAGGTATATCTTCTTGGCAACAGCTTACGCTATAGCTGGGTTGCATAGGCAGCTGCTTGAAAATCACCCATGGGAGTGAATTCTCTGTCATCATTGGTGGAATTACCACCTGCACTTATTTTGATGTAGCCAATATTAATCACTACAATTGTATTCTGGGAATACCCTTTCTATGACAATACTATGCCACTGTCAACTTCACCACTGATTCATGGATTGTGGGGGACACTACTGTCCCCCTTCTGAATGAATCCTCATCCAGTGCTAGAGGCACCTGCTATCCCAGCACCACCCCAAGCTCCCAATGATTTTCATGCCCTATAAAAGTGTCAACACCTTGTGAGGGCTTGAAGGAGGGAAGAGGAAATAGTACAAAAACTACAAAAAGTAGTATAAAAAATACAAATGAAAAAAGATTGCAACTCACAGTCATGAAATTATGTGAGGAGAATATACCCCACCTACAGAACCAGTGGTTCCAAAAATATAAAACTCAACTAGAAGGAGTGAAACATGCACTTTTCCACTGTGGGAGGTAAATCACCAGATCCCACTTATTGACAAAAGTAAGCAATATACTTATCACCTTCCACACTGTGCTGATGCTCTGAAGCAGCAACTGTCAGATAAAATCCAACTGTACACCACTGTGGGCTGATGAGTAATAAAAAGCATCTCACAGGCTGTTCCAATACTATGCATCCTGAAGAAAGTGGAAAATTACAAACAATCATAGACTGCTACAAGAGAAATGACAACATATTGAAGGACCTAATGCCCTTCCTGGATCAGGACCAGATCCAGATGGATATGGCCTAAGCAAAATACTGCTCAAAAATTGACCTGTCCAACACATATGAACAGGTCCAGGTGAAACCAGAGGACATCTGGAAGACAGCCTTCTCCACCATATATGGGACCTTCATTAGCCAGATCATGCAGCAAGGAGACTGCAATGCCCCCACACTGTTTCAACATCTGATAATGGTGATTTTTCAAGATCACATCAGATATTTTATATATGTTTATCTAGATGATATATTCATCTGTAGTGATACTATTATGTGGATGCAGAAACACTGAAGCCAAGTGACTAAAGGCTTGCCATAAAGCCTTGCAAAAGAGATAAGAGTAGAAGAAAACATTTATCATCCAAATTTTTAACCCAAGGAACAAGTGGCCAAAGCTAGGGATACCAGCTGAGGATGCACCCTTTATATATGATGTACTACTGCACACAGACCATGCTGTGCATACAGGGTTGCTATAATAAGGTGTGAATGGTTACTGTGAATGGTAAGTGATATTTCATGGATGTGTAAGAGTTCTGTGATATAGAAGGAGTAATGACAGTAATTAAAAGGGAGTGTTGACCATGAGGCATGATGTTATATGATGTCATGGGTCTAGACCTGAGGCATGTGATCTGGTCATGTGATCAGAAAAGAAAGAAATAATTAGGTCAGTGAATACAATATAGAACTCTGTGACCTCCTACAGTTGTAGGCCACCTTTTTCAGCTTATCCACATATCCATCAGGCCCCCTATTTGTGTCTCATGTCTGTCTGTACCATCTCAAGGTCAGTCTGTTCCATATCTTGTTCATCCAATTATCCATCTCATCTATTTAGTTCTAGTTTATATGTATTCATTTCATCTGGTCCAGTTCCATCTACCAGATTATGTATTTTTATTTATCACTTGTCAGTTCTATCATTTATTTAGATCTTGTTTGAATTTTGACTATGACATTTTGCTTTTCTTGCCATCTTGCTACTTAGATTCAAGCATCTCTTCATAGGGCCTTGGCTGTTGTTATAGATAAAAAGTCTAGGAAAATGCCTGGACTATAAAAGTGTTGTATTGAGATCTAGAGTCTCATCAGTTTACTTCCTACTGGTCATCTCCTATCATCTGAATTCCCCTCCTCATCATTGAGATCATCCTTAACACCATTTTCACTCATTATTGTCAATATCCAGGTCCTTGTCCTTGACCCCTTATTTGTATCTAGCTCTTGTCCTTGGCTGGGTTTTCCTATCATCATTGTCAATCTCACTTACATATCATTGTCAATTTGATTTCCATCATTGTCATTTCTCTTCATCTTTATCAATTTCCCTTCATCTTTATCAATTTCCTTCATTTTTGTCAAGTTCTTGTGTCTTTTACTCCTATCATGCTCAATCCAGTCCCATCCACAACCATATCCATACACACCCAGTTCTCATTGTTGACCAGATTATTTGTTTCCTGTCCAGAATGTTGCTTGGAACCATCTCTTCTTGGTCTTGTGCACTGAGGTTAGTTGTAGTTATCTGTCTCCAGCATTAACCCTTCACAGGATCCCTTGGGATAAGGAAACTCAATCCCTACTCACATCACTCCACACAACCCATCTTTTTTACAATGATATAACACTACCCCCCTCCTAGGACTCATATTCCAGGCAAGTCACCATAATGGGTGCCCCACTTGGGAGACCATAGTCAGAAAATAGAGTGTTGAAGGCAGCAAGAGAGAAATAATGAAGCAGGCATAAAGTGAGGGGATTGGAATGGTGAAAGGAATCAGCAGCATTGGGAGTGTTATGAAGGTTGGTAACATGTTCCCATGTATCATTCATCTCCACATATTCTTTCCAGCAGACATGGTATTCCAATTTCTTTCACTTCAGGTGAGATCTGACAATGTGATCAACCTCATACTCCTTGTGACCATCTTTGTTAACATTGACCACATCTGGGCAGGAGATTGGCTGCCTATTGAGGGAGGGGAGTACAGTATGGTTTGACCCAGGAGGTATTGACAACCAGGTGGAAGTGTGCATTTTTTGGGAGACACAGTTCAACTGCATTAGGCATTAACCAAGTAACATCATAAGTAAGATCTGATCTAGTGTTGGGTAAGCTTCTTGGCTGTGTATGATAATTTTCTATACTGAGCCATACTGTAGCTCTATCATTTTCTGCCAGGATGCTTCTAAAGCTTCCTGGACTTTGATGTGGGACTTGCCTGCTTGGTGGGTGAAGGTACCAGCAAGGATGAGGAGCTGGCCTCAAATCCAAGGTAAGGGAAATAGTTCCATGTGATCTCAAATGGAATTGATTCATGAGAGGAAGAAAGCAAGGAATTATGTTGGAATTGGGCAAGCTTGATCCAATCAGCCCATTTTTCCTGCTTTTTCACAACATAGGCATAGAGATATTGCATTATTTCCTGATTGATATATTCAGTTCAGTTTGTCCATTGGTTTGTGAATGATAGGCAATTAAGATCTTCTGAGAGATCCTAAGGAGATTGCACAACTCAGTTATGAATTCTGAGATGAATCATGGACCCTAGTCTGACATGATGGTAGAGGGGAGGCTATAAATACACTATATGGCATCCCTGAATAGTTTGGCAAGATCCATTAAGGATATTGCTTTTTTACATGGTTCATAAATAACTTCTTTACTAAATTGATTGATGATAACACAGATTCTATCAAAGCCATGGCTTTCCAGAAGTCTGGTCATGAAATCTATGGAAATATTTTCCCAAGATTGCTTAGACACAAAAGGGGTTGTATCAACTGCTTTGGTGCCATTTGCAATCCCTTCATGAAGGTGCACATGTAGCAGTGATTTATATAGTTTGAAATATTCTTATATATACTAGGCCAGCTGAATATGTAGCATATTTTATTGTAAGTATGGTACATGCTTATGTGGCCTAATACTAAATCATCATGAGATAATTTAAGATGTTATAATGACTTGGGGACATAGATGCAATCTGAGTCTTCATTGATAAATAAGGAAGAGGTTTTATCAAAGGAAAAGTGATTGATTTTATCATTTTTTATTTTTTTTCTAATTCTTTTTATAGAGGAAGATTCTAATGTAATGCCAGCAATAAAAAGCTTTTTGGATAACATAATAATGTCTTTATTTAGGTCCATGACTACATTGCCATGATCTGGATGGTGGGAAAGTATATCAGCTCAGTTTGTAGATCTGTGTTGGAACTGGAGTCTCCAGGAGATAACTCTGGAATTCTGGAGTTCAAGCAGGACTTGTCTTCACTGTGTGTGATGCACCCTTGTCACAACTCCAGGGGTGTCCTGTAATTTCAGAACAGACTGGAGAAGTCAGATTGACCCTGTTGCAAGCAACAAAGGTCAAGGATGATTCAAAAGAGAGTCTTGGAGACTCAAGGGGGTCAGAGTGAGCTTGGGAGACTGTTCAAGTCAATATTCAAACTGAAGTATCTACTACAAATGTGGAGACTTATATATGGGAGTAGAACATAGGTCTTACTAATAATCTGGAGTGCAGGTGCTAAGTGTACCAGAGCTATGCCCCTAAGCAGAGCACAGGAATGAAGAGTGAACTGGGACAATGCTAGTGGCTATGTACTGTAAGCGAAAAATGGAATATAATACTAAGAACAAGGAATACTAAATACAGAGGGTTCAGAGTGTCAGGGATGCAGACTCATCAAGTATGCACCAAAGGTCGCAGGAAAGGGGTCTGGAGTTGGGCCCAGAGTTAAGTCCAGAGTTCCAGATTGACAAATATGACAGTATCCCCCTTCTAGGCCTGAACCCATGAAGGCCATTAGTGCAGGGCAATTTGAAATGGAAGAGCAGAGTCCAGATAGTGCTTGAATGACTTCATAAAAGCTGCATATCCTACCATTCTTGGCCTTAAACCACTACCACCATGTTCGAGAAATATCCCAATGTCCAGAACTGGATGGATGAGCAACTCATTGGGGTCAGCAAAGACAGAGATGACCTAATGGTTGCCAAATTCACTGAGCAGCATCACCGAATGTAGGAGAAGAGGTTGGCTGAGGAACACCTTCACCAGGAGGCCAAGAGGGAGGAGTGCTAGAAGTGCCAGGAGGAGATGTGGTGAGCTGTGGAAGTGAAGTGCCAGGAGAAAGAGGAGGCACATAGACAGGTAAGTGGTGAGGGACTGAAATGCTTTTGGCTGATTCTAAGGCAGGCCCAGGACATAGAGTCCACTCAGGGTTCCAGAACAGGCAAGGGGCATGCATGCTCATGGTGTACAATGCATGGTCTTGAGTGCATGCCCAGACCTGGTAAAGCAACCTTATGCTTGGAGTGTCAGACTGCCTGGGCTCATTGTGACTGAGACAGTGACAGGAGGCCAAAGTGCTAGAGGAAATGCATAGAGAGTGAGGCGGAGTTGCCTTATAAGAAGGTGCATGTGGAAGTGCTGAAGGTGAAGACCTTGAAAGATTTGGAGACAAGCAGGTGAAGTGTAAAGGTGGAGAGGATGGGGAGAGAGCTTGGGGGGCAGATGTGTTGCATCATCCATTGCCTCAACCAGCAGAACTATCTGCTGGAGAGGCTGGTGAAGTTGAAGATGCAGAAGGTGTACAGAGAGGGTTCAGAGGTGGAGTCAAAGGTGGGGTCAGAGGACATGGGTTTAGCAGAGAAGGAGCTAGAGGGATTGATTATAGAGGTGAAGGAGGCAGAGAAGCACAAGAGGGAAGTGAAGGTAGAATTGGAGGTAGACGCAGAGGTGTAGATTAGTACCTTGGAAAGTTGGAGGAGTTGCTTGTCAAGCCATGTGAGATCCAGGTCGATCTGGGTATTGTAGATGGAATTCAGAGATGAGTTCAGAAACATGATTGAGCTCCATGGCTAGTAACCACAAAGTCTCTTCATCAGTTCCTTCATATCCAGACCAACACACCAGATATAACAACTTGCAATTCTTTCTTCATTTGTCCAACTTGGTATCAAGGATCTCTAATATCTCATACTCTGGTTCACCATCTACTTCGACCGGAGGTGGTGGGGATTGGATGTGGTTTGGAATTGTGTTCAGAATGGATGGTTCCAATTGGGAGACATGAAAGACTGGGTGAATGGACTTCATTGAATCTGGGAGGCAGAGAGTGAAGGAATGGGTTCCTGCCTTGGTGATGATATCATATAGCCCTAGGTTCTTTTTGGATAACTTCTTGGAGGGTCATATGGAGCAGAAGTAACTTGCCTTGATGAAAACTGGGTCACCAACCTTGAAGTCTGGTGCCAGAATCTGCCTGGTGTCCACTGGGTCTTGATATCGCTCTTAGGCATGAGCCATTTCTTCCCAGAGGAAGGTATGGAGAGAATCAAGGTTGATAGAGTACTCATGGGCTCATGTGAAGGTTAGGTCACACTTAGGGTGAACCGTGATATTTGGGTGGTAACCCTTGTTAGCAAAGAACGGGGAGACACTGGTGGTAGCACTTGGAGAATTGTTGTATGCAAACTCTGCAAGGGGCAGAAGTTTGGACCAGTTACTATTGGTAGTTACAATAAATCTGGAGGTACTGTTCCAGGGTCTGGTTCATCCATTCAGTTTATCTATCACCTTTCAGGTGATATCCAGAGGTGAAGTGGAGGCAGATATTGAGAGCTTTTCTGAGTGAGTGGAAGAAGTGAGATACAAATTTGGATCTTGATCAGAGATAATGTGGGAGGGGACTCCATGCTTGGAGAAGATGTGGAGGAGGAACAGCCAGGCCAATTCCAGAGATGTAATGGTGTTGTGTATCAGGATGAAAATGCATTGCTTGGAGTGTTATGACTGCATCGAGCAGTCATTGAAGGGGACAGGAAAACCCTTTGGCTGGAAGAAACAACCAAACCTAACAGCTGATAACGAGGCTAGCTGGCAGAGAAAGGAAGCCTGTAACCCTGACAGGGGAGCTACAAGTGCCAGCGAGCCATGTCGAGGGAGTGCCCATAGCAGACGAGGTTTTAACCCAAGTTTCAGGGGCCCAAGAGTGGTGAACTAGACAAGTGGTCAAAGCTAGGGTTTAGCTAGCTGGGACCGCCACCTTATATATTGGCAAGGTCTGCACACAGATCAAGCAGTACACTACTATACATAGAAGTAATAGATAAGGCTATGCTACATATAGTAAGACAGTAATGACCGTGGGTAGAGAATGGAAGTGTGGACGGAGATGAGATGTGTAAGGTTGCTGTGAGGTGAACCCTGAGATCTGGATCTGAGATCCACGGAGATGGGACTCTAGATAAATAGGATGTGATACATGGGGGGAGATTAGATTGGATTGGGAGATCTAGGAGGTGGCAGGATTGCCATGGAGATCTGATGGTAGTCTAAGGGTTGTCAACGTGTAACCCTAGAGGCTATGATGTCATAGATGACGTCGAGGGTCTGGACATATTACGTGACTGGTCATGTGATCGGTCTCATGGAGGTCACGTGATGAAAGGAGCGTGGGAATGAAGGAAAGTGGTGAAAAGAGTGTGGAGATAAAAGTTAGTTGCACATGGTTCATAACATGGAGAGGCAGTCCACGATGACAAGAATGGCTGTGAATCCAGAGGAAGATAGAAGCTGTTCAATGAAGTCCATGGAGATGGAGTTCGAAGCTGCTTGAGCAGTCCATAGGGGTGATGTCTGGGAACCTTCATGCATGCACAGGTGGTACAGGAGGAGACATACTCCTTGACAAATGTTCTGATGCCAGGCCATGTATATTCACTGTGGATCAGTTCCAGGGTGTGATTCTGGCTGAAATGTCTGGAGAGCAGATGGTCATGCTTGTACCAGAGGACCCAGAGACAGAGGTCTGCAGAGTCTGGAACATATATCCAGTTATCTAGATGGAGGAATCTGTTGGAGTGGACTGACCATCGAGAGTCAGATTTGGAGGTGGACATGTGGATGGTGGCCAGAGGGTTGGATAGGAGAGTGAATAGGATGTCGCTGTGGATGGAGTCAACATTGAGAAGGGTGCTAGCCCAGAGAATGGGGACCATGAGGTAGGTTGCCTGGAGGGACGCAGCAAGTTGTTCCTGGATGAAGACAGGGTGGAAGTTGTGCAGATTAATGCAAGCTTAGTCCTTATCCCCCTCTTTGGGGTAGACATCCCAGTGTCTAGTGAGGGAGTCAGGTTTCGTGCCAAGGTATCCAAGGTGGAAACGTACCACCATGTTGAACTGAGAGAGGAACTCTGACCAATGGGCTTGCCAGCAGGTCAGAAGTTTCATGGTGAAGTACTCGAGATTCTTGTGGTTGGTGATGACATTGACCAGAGTGCCAGATCCTTCAAGGTAGTGTCTCCAAGTCTGGAAGGACTTGAAAATTTCCAGGAGTTCCTTGTCATGGGTGTTATAGTTGAGCTCCAGAGTGAACAGTGTCCAAGAGTAGAAGGTGACAGGCCGAATCTCCTTATCCAGACAACGGATGGAGAGAATACCAGCGATGGTGTAGTCAGAGGCATCAGTTTCTACTATGAGTGGAGCATCCAGAGTCCAATGGACAAGGATAGGAGCAGAGGTGAAGGTGTCCTTGAGGGATTGAAAAGCAGTGAGGCACAAGTTGTCAAAGAGCCACAGAGTACCCTTATGAGTAAGGTGGGTGAGGGGCATGACGATGTCAGAATAGTTAGCAATGAATCATCAGTAGAAGTTCACAAAACCGAGGAAAGATTGGATGTCCTGGACCTTCCAAGGTACTGGCCAATCCCGGATAGCTATGACTTTGTCTTCAGACATCATCAGGCTGAAGGGAGAAAGCTGGTAGCCAAGGTACTCAGTAGAGTCAGTATTCCATTCGCACTTCTCGGGTTTTACATAGAGGTCGTGTTTGTGGAGTCTTTGGAGGACTTCCCAGACATGCTCCTTGTGGAAGACTTTGTTTTCGGAGAAAATGAAGATGTTGTCCAGGTAGACTATCACACAAACATTGAGGAGATCCGTGAAGATCAAGTTTACAAACTGCTGAAATGCCACAAGGGCATTTGTCAGACCAAATGGCATGATGAGCCATTCAAATGATCCATAGCGCATCTAGAATGAGGTCTTCCATTCATCACCCTCAGCAATGCAGATCAGATGGTATGCATGCTGGAGGTCAATCTTGATGTAGACCTTGGCGCAGCTTGAAGCATTGAGGAGGTCAGAGATGCAGGGAAACAGATAGTGATCTTTCTTCATGATCTTGTTGAGTCCTCGGAAGTTGACAGACACAGAGGCAGAGGGAACCATCCTTCTTGTGGACAAAGAGGACCAGAGTGGCATGGGCAGAAGAGGACAGGCAGAGAATGTCCAGAGAGCCTCAAGCTCAGAGGGGGAGTGGGAGTAGAGGGTGCCCAAGGGAGGGGAGGTACCTTTCTCCAGGTCGATCTTCAGATTGTGTTCACGATATGAGGTGAGCATGGATACTTTGCTCTTGCTGAACACATCTGTGAAGTCGTGGTAATTCAGAGGGACTCCAGACAGATCAACCAGAGCCGGAGGAGAAACCGGATCAGTGGATGCTGACTGGAGTTCAGACTCCTGAGGGCAGATTTGCAGGTTGAACTGGGTGAAGCCCTGGAGTCGACAGGCCAATGCAAAAGCGGGGGTGCTAATGAAAGAGATGGGCGGAGCCTTGTGCTTGAAAAAACTTGGTGGATCGGGTGTGACAGGGTCAGCCAGAGGAGGAGGTGAATCCGGAGGCTGTGGAGGTGAGCCCAGTTTTGCTGGCACAGACTGCTTAGATGGCTGGAACAATATACTGCTTGAAACCCAATCAATCAATGGATTGAAGTGGGTGAGTCAGTTGTGTCCCAGAACCAGTGAACAGGATCCATCATCTAGTGAAGTGACATATAATGTCATTGGAGTGATGTCACCAGTTTCAAAGCAGATGGTGAGGTTGATGGCTTGAGTAATGGTGGAGTTGGATATCCCGTCGAAAAGTTGGAGTTGGAGTGGGGGTACAGAGTAGGTCAAAAGATTGTGTTCATTAACAAATTTCGTATCTATAAAACAATTGGAAGATCCAGAGTCTACAAACATGGGAAGTGGGGGAATATCCTGTTTGCAGACACTGATGGAGGGAATGAGAGAGCAAGGGTTGGAAAGAGCAGATGCATTGAGCCGGATCTCCTTTGGTGCACTAGTGAAGTCAATGCAACCCCCAGACTGTGTGGAGTCCTAGAGATCACACTCTATTTTTTTGCCTCTGAGGAGGTCTCTGGTTTGGCTTCCAGAGTTGTAGCCCTGGCTGCTCAACCCTTGACGGCCTTGGAGGTTAACTTTGGACACTCCTTGGCCATGTGACCATCTTGGCCACAGAACATGCACAGCTTCAGGTCAAAGCATCTCTTTTGCTCAGCTGCAATGAGCTTGCCATCCTTCCCTAGTTTGGCGGAAAGGTCAGGCTTGGAGGCGGCAGATGTGGTGTGGGTTCAACAATCCATGGCTGTATTCGAGATGTGGGCTGAACTGGCAGTGGTGAAGGTGGCACTAGGTAATTGGTAGGTAGTTGGGTCATCATAGATAGTATTATTTTTATTTCTCTTGTTCATATTTGAGTCTGTGTCCATGTCTGATTGTGTGTGAGTTGATCTAGTAAGGTCTGAATAAAACAGAAAGAAAACAAGTAAGTAAAGAAACAACTGAATGCATCAGAAAATTTGAAAAAAAAAAGATATATATATCATTGTGCATGTGTAAACATGTTAAGCTTGGTGATTGTGCACCATGACTGACCACATACTGACCACTAGACTTGTCAGTCATGTCATGTAAACCATAGTGTGGCATTACTTATTATTGTTTATTGTTAAATTAGAGTAGTAGAATCTGCAAGTCCCATGTCAGGACTCCTTAGTCTCTGACATTGGACTCCAGGTGCCAGATTCAGCTTTTTAACAGTATAAGAGGATCAATCATCTTGATGTTTCTCTCAAGGTGGCAGAAAATGTTATGAGTGGCTGGCTCTGTGTTAAACGATGAGGCACAAGCAATCTTCTTGCCAGAGGACCCATTTGACATGATTGATATAATGGAATAGATGCCACAGTCATTGAATTTACTTTGAGCTCACCAGCTAGGTGACCTGGACAGCCATAGTTCCCACAGCATTGGAAGATGAGCTTGTTGATTTGTGCATTGCTCAGAGTGTTCTGGGGAAAGTATATTGCTGCTTGAACATCTCTCTGACAGCTCACCTGCTAGACATTTTTCTGGCCTCCAACAAGGCACACATCAGGCCTTGATAAAATAGCCAATAACAGAACACCTCCAGACTATCACTAGATTGAACAGGTCATAGCACCACATACCATTCATCTCAAACCAGGGTGGGCCATTCCAGAGTCTTAGCCTGGGTTGTGCTCAAGGGCAGTGACAGTGAGTATAGTGAGCATGTCATATTACTGACAGCCCCTCAAAGTTGCTGGACTCCATACACACCTATCTGAACAAGGCCAGTGAGCAGAATACCTTCTAGATGATGCAAGAGCCCTACTCACAAGGATTTGGAAAAAGCAAGCTGGACAGGCTCCATAGCCAACTCCTTACCTTGGATGAGATCTTAAGGTATGCATTCTGCTTCCCTATTGACACAGGAAGATTTCTGATATGTCCTCATGAGGGGTCAGAGAAATTGTTAAAAAGAAGAGCAAGCCAATCAAACCTGTAAAGCCACATGAGGCTATCATGAACCCCAATCAAGGTGCAGCTCTGAGATGATCCCAAGGACAGAGTGAAATCATGACATTTGTCCAAAATACCTGGAGAAATCTTGTTGTTCATGAAGCCAGTGCACAAAGATGTTAATATCTACCTTCTGCAGGATATCTAAGATGAATACAAATCAATCTGACTGAAAAGGAACCACCTGCATATTTCATGAACAAGGTGGAACAGTTGCTAAATACCAGCATCTAGTTGAAGTTTCACAACAAGACAATGGGCACATTGGCAAGACACATTCACCATGGTTTTCAAACAGTGATTAATGGACATACATAACCTATATGTATAATCATATAGAATAGCATTTGTATAGGATTGTGTGATAATAATAACTGTGGTATATATGGTTTATTTGTTCTTAGTGAGTGTACAAGAAATTCCTCTTGAAGGAGATGTTGAAGGGATGGAATAATGTAGGATGGGTAAGAAATGCAGTGGATGTGTTGTATTGTGCCAGTATTGTCACAATAGATATAATGCATTCTGCGACATGAAATACTTCCCATTGAATGTGTGATGGGACATACAGGAAATGAACTAAGTATAAAGTGTTCTGTGACACAGAACAACAAACCCCTTTTCTATGTGTTCAGCATGTTTAGTATGATGAGACTTACAGAGCATGCAATAAAATGTAGATCATTGAAAAAGTTTGCATGAGATTAGAAATGGTGAATGTGGTGTGACAGAACAAAAGGCATACATATAAAATGATCATGAATATGTCATTTGGGGTGTATCAGCTGACTTTGAGTTGGGTGAGGTAAAGTGGAGCACCCATTTTAAGGTGTGTCAGTGTCCTTCAGGTAAACAGTGCCTGATGAGTTAAACAAGGCCAGGTGCAGCCAGGGGGGTGGGTGGGTATTGTTAAACAGCTGAATCTGGCAGCTGGAGTCCGATGTCAGAGACTATAAATTGATGTAGCTAGATGTGCACATACCTGGAGTCCGATGTCAGAGACTAAGGAGTCCTGACATTGGACTCGCAGGTTCTACTACTCTAAAGTGTAAACAATAATAAACAATAATAAGTCGCGCCACACTGTGGCTTACATGTGCGCAATCACCAAGCTCAACAGGTATATGTGTTCCTTAAAAAAAAAACATGGCTGACTATGGCATCATTTTAATCAGGCGCCATCCCTGGCAATGACAATGAAATTCCACTAGCAGGGATACTGTGGGTGCATATTTTTGTAGTGCAGGTGGCATGGAAACAAGTGACCCTGAAGCATAATGTGTTGAAAGGGTGCCTGTGCTGCATACATTGATGTCTAAAAAAGTGCACACTATCCCTTTTGCTTTCTTTTAAATTTAATGCTATTTGCTTGAGAAGGGGCAAGAAGATTTACAGCATGCATTTGCAAATGCAAAATTTGAGATCGTAACCACAAATGCATATTGCATTCAGATTGCTGTCAGTCACTCATTCTTAAGCTTTGGGGTGACATTGGGGCTGAAATTGATTGGCAGGAGGAGATTGGCAGGAGGAGATTACTAACGTTACAAACATGAGGAGCAAGGAATTCAAGAGGTTTCTAGTAAGTTTGTGCCATTGCTATTGCACAGTCCATAGGAGTTCCATCAAGAGGCACAAAAAAGATTGGTTTGTGTCTTTGAGTGAGCTTGTGATGAGCAGTGCAAACTCACATATGAATAACAAATGCTCACTTCTTGGGTGAACAGAATGGGCTTGCACTGCAGGGGGTATAACCAACAATCACATGAAATCTATGCTAGTAAGGGCCATTTGCACCCATTGCAGTCACTCCCAAGACTTTTTATATTTACTCACAGACACTGCCTGAAACAGTATAGGCCTTATTTGAGAAGCTCACAGAGGGACAGAATGTGGTATATCACAGGCAAATACTGATTTCATTCTTATTGATTATGGTTCATGTTAATCAGGATATTACTGTCATTTTCAGCTAGATTGGCCATGTAAGAAATCATAAGTCAAAACATACTGTAGCCTTTTTCCTGTCATAGTACCTCATTGCCTCACCAGAATTTGATTCTGACAATACACTTAATTCAACTCAGACAACTCTGTACTAACTGGAAGAAAAAAACAGTTCTAAAAAATCCAGAATTTCAAAGTTCCAGAATTCCCTCTGAACATCAGTATCTTTTTTTTTCTGTGATAGCATGCTTGATTCTATATTCCAGGCATGCCATGGGGACATCAGATCACTACTGAGATGCAATGGGCTGTAATCCATCTCTCAAAGTTCCTCTATGGCCCTTGGTCTCTCCATCATTGCATACTTTAATTCCCATGGAATTGTACCAAATCCAGGGGAGAGAGCAGATGTATCAAAAAGGATGGAAAAGGAAATCGGCATCTACATGATGTCAATGTTGAGGTATGATGATATAAATGGCATACCTTGTAGAGATAGGCAGTTAAATGTGGCCATAGCACTCAAATTGATCTGATCTCCCACCCTGGACTTGGTCCGGCCTGACTTGCCCCATAACCTGTGATCAAATTTGCAACTTATGGCTTGCCCTCTGGACTTCCTGCTCCCCTCTGAGCTCACCCTTGCGTCTGCCTGCCTATGCTCGACCCATGCCTCGTGACCCACATGTCAGTCAATTCTCGCTGGTGACATCACATGTGTCTGCTTGGAATATGCTTGGAATAACTCCTCTGTCATGCCTCCTCAACTGCACATTGTCCTAACTGGGTTGAAGCTTGAAGAGCTATCTGCAAATGCTTGGTGGAGTGAGAATTGCGAGAATTGCAATGTGCTAAAACTCTTGGGCTCATGGGAACTCTTTGTGGGCCGCTTCAAGGATTGCTTCATTCCCTCCAGCTGGCATCTGGATGCTCTTGTGAAATTTTACTCCATCTTGCAGGGACCACTCAGCTTCCCCAATTTGTTTACTCACTGCAGACTGCACAAAATGTGCTCAATTCTGCTGGGAATTTGAGAGAAAATGTCCCCTGGATGTTAACCTGTTCTGTGGCATACACTATATGGTTAGTTAATTGTCTCTCTAGATAACAAACACACTTACAATACATCTTCCGTGCAGAGGACAACAGCTCCAATGGGAACCTTGGAACTCCCCACATTGATTTCTCCTTTGTAGTCTGCATGCAAGTCCCTGTCATACAAATTTCTGCATACAAATCAATTTACCTATCTCATCTGAGAAACATGGGAATGTCTGGCTGCTGGTAGTTCAGTAGGTCTAGCAGATTCAGACATTCATTCTTGTTATCTGCCAACTATATGAATTCTTTAAGCAACAATTGCCCACTCACAGGGCTCAGCCGAAAAGAGAAGGCTTCACCATCATTGAGCTGAGTGAATTGGAGAAATATTGTAAAAGTGAGCTGTTCATTTAGCCACAACCAATTATGTAATTATTCCTTACAGATATAATGTGTCCACCCAGGACTGTGACTCTGAATTGGCTGCATATTGGAGTTACTACCTGCCTGTCATGATTTAGTGACATGGTAAGTATCAAGGATGCATGCAATGTTTATAAATTTGTTTCCTAGGACCACCAGGTGATTGAGTACAGAATATATGGGCTAAACCATCCAATGGTCATCAAATTGCAATACAATAACAAGGATACCCATGTGATCACTATTCTGATACAGCAGATTGAGGATTCAATCTCAAAAGGTTGTGCAGTGAAGCTATACTGCCCAACTGTATCTCAGGTGATAGTTGTTCAAGGTATGTGAATGAGGTCATGTATTATTGACATTCAACTGATGATCTCATACATGATGCACTTATCTGTGTGAAATGGCAGACTGAAAACAATGGTGATGGTTTCTTTCCATTTTCCTTTGTTGATGATAGCAGTAGTCATGATTCCTGTGCCATGACAATGTGTTAGCACCAGTTATCACCAAAATCTATGGATTACACTTACTGATTTTTTTTTCTAACTGAGTGGGATCAGCAGTGCTACACATTGAGGTGCAGTCTTTCACATACATCATCATCAATAGTACCAGGGGAGGCAAAAGAATTACTCACCTGTCATTGGATATTCCCAATCTAAGTGCTGCCTTGTGGAAGCAACAATGTTTGCATATTTCATCAGTGTGGACACCAATTAAGCCTCTTTCATGTTCATGGTGCAATATATAATTTGTCTACAAATATATTCAGTTCCATTTGCTCTTCTGATGTCCACTTTACCCAGTCTCCTGCTTGATTTCTCCACATCATCTTCTTTCCCACATAAGTGAAGATGCAAGCTACATGTGGGATATCATCTGCCTCTGTATTAATTGTTATCACAAGAGCAATTGGAAATGTCATAGATGGTATCAGGTGTAGACATTACCCAACAATATAATCAGATGTCTACCAAAATACAGTAATCCTTGTGTCATTTAATGGCATAGAACACTTCACCCATGTTGCATTGATACATGGATATGTATATAAAGATCTGTATTGCTTGTATCTTCGTCTCAGTCACTTGACTACCATCACAGGAAAAAAGAATAACAAGGGGGAGCAACTAGCTTGCACCTCCTATTTATAACCTCATGCACCCACATTCCCAGGATGGGATTGACAGCAGGGTGGGCATACCAATGCACCCCCACCCCAAACAATGCCACATGGAAGGAATGACAAGACTTGGGAAGCACGGTTGGCAAAGACTTGACAGCACCAACCTTGCTCAGCAAGGAGAATTATTGGTCAAAATGGACAAACCAGAGGCAGAACGTTTCAGTGGATACAAACATGGAGTTGTACCACTAGAACCATTAAGTACACAGTGACAGTGGTGATTAAATGAAGGGGTCTATCACACCTGTGGATCCTCAATACATCTGTCACCTTGCTCACCCATGAGCAAGAGCAATTTGCATGGTTCCCTGCCTGTCCTTGCAGATCACTCCCCCCAGGAATCAGGCCAGCAAGCCCTCCAAGGACTTTTCTATAAGGGGTATCCATGAGGGGTATCTGCTAGTGCAAAGTGGTGGAAACAAATCACAATCTAGGGCATGCAGTAGAGCAGGTATCTTGTAGGTGCAGAAAGCATATGGATTTCTCAGAAGCTTTGTCTACCTAAACAAATTTCAAACCTTTGCATAATTGCACTGGGACACCCCCATCACATGGTACACTTTGTCCTGCATGTACCAGGAAATGCAAGCACAGTCTTCCCCCAGAGGGCCAAAGCATGAGGGAATTCACCACATCCACACCATTCTGCTCTCTTGCTTCCCAGAGACATCTCATTGCCTCCCACACAAGCCCATATGTGTCTGGGTGCATAATTTGCCTGGAGGTGGACATTACCATCTGTAAATTTTAAACATTACCATCTGTAAATTTTAAACATTTTCCAGCCAGTCTTGCCTTTCACGGTTGCCTTTCACGGGTGTTCCTCTCTACTTTTAGGCTGGCAGATACCCCTAGCTGTGAGGTGTGTTTTTCCGTGAAAACAGCTTAGAATACATGGAGGGGAGCTGACTCACATTGTGTCCCTGCTGATACCATGTGGGGACATGTTAATGCAGCCTATCAGCAAGGCATCTTGGCAGAAATTTGCCTGCATGTTTCTCCAATTCTCACTGCAGGCAGATGTGCTGACACTCTTCTGCAAGGTCTGCCACAAAATGTGACAAGAATCCCCCACACAGCCTCCTGCGTGGATCATCTCGTGACCAGTGCATATGCATCACGATCAGAACTCACTTGGTTGACCATGCTCACATGCTCACATGGATTCCCACAGGCCTCCCCACTAGGGCATCTATGATCTGGTCCGCCTGCAAGATTATCTGGACAGATAGATCAATGGGGGGCAGAATGGGGACAGCTGCAGAGGGGTCCTTTGTTTCAGCAGAGAACTGCGCATGCAAGTAGTTTGTGAGCATGTCCATGAGTTTCAAGGCCAGACTTGTATCTCCCCAGGTGATGACCTGGCACACCCTGCAGCTGATATAAGCCTACCAGGATCATGTGTCATCATACCAGCTTTAAATCCCAAGCATCCAAGATGCGCCCTGAGCCAAATGGATGCGATGGCACTGCCACCTAGCCTGTTCAATCCCCATGCCAACAAGTCACGTGCACAGCCCATTGCAGGCGATGTTGTCATTGTTACAACCATGATGTCAGTGCAGGCAGCATGCCTGCCAGCATGCTAACCATGGCCCCACCCCCATCTGTGTAGAATGCCTCTCTTCAAATGAGGTGCTGCAGGCATGATATCGCAGCCCACATTCCAAGGACCAGCCCATCAAGGTGATTTGTGCCCCCACCTAATGTATCCATGAGTGTGCTGTTAAGCAGCTGAGTCGGGCAGCTGGAGTCCAATGTCAAAGACTAATATTAGTGCAGCTAATGGGCACATACCTGTTGAGTTTAGTGATTACGCACTCTCAACATGACTTACTACTACACTAATCGTGACTGACCACTACTGTCAGTCATGTCAGTCATGTTGGTACTTATTATTGTTTATTTTGACATTGGACTCCAGTTGCTTGACATCAACTGTTTAACAGCACCATTTTCAATCACCAACAAAGAGAGCTGCACAACTGAGTCTATTCACCAAATCTCTGTCCAAACCACTCTCAGTAGGTGGTGAAGAACCTGAACTTCTGTTAGAGGCAAGGGTTCTTCTCTGCAAGTTTCCATGCCTATCTGAGGTTACTGTCATATTTGTCAATTCAGAACTCCGGACTTAACTCCAGGCCCAACTCCGGACCCCTTTCCTGCAACCTCTGGTGTGTTCTCGATGAGTCTGCATCCCTGACACTCTGAACCCTCTGTAGTATTCCTTATTCTTAGTATTACATTACATTCTTCACTTACAGTACATAGCCACTAGCATTGTCCCAGTTCACTCTCCTTCCCTGTGCTCCGCTTAGGGGCGCAACTCCAGTACACTTAGCACCTGCACTCTGGATTATTAGTAAGACCTATGTTCTACTCCCATATATAAGTCTCCACATTTGTAGTAGATACTTCAGTTTGAATATTGACTTGAACAGTCTCCCAAGCTCACTCTGACCCCCTTGAGTCTCCAAGACTCTCTTTTGAATCATCCTCGACCTTTGTTGCTTGCAACAGGGTCAATCTGACTTCTCCAGTCTGTTCTGAAATTACAGGACACCCCCGGAGTTGTGACAAGGGCACACCACACATCATAAAGCCAAGTCCTACTTGAACTCTGGAAATCCAGAGTTACCTCTGGGACTCTGGTTCTAACAGTATATTCAAACTCCCTCTTGTTATAACTCCTAAATTGCATCTGTCATGGCCACACCCCCATTCCCACATTTCAACCCGCTTAGTGTATTTGCAAGCAGTTGCTGAGGCCCTACCATTGTCGACCAATTCCACAGTTTTTCTGCCCACCATACTCTGGCATCCATTTCCCAGGCTCGTGCCCTCTAGCATTTGCCAACTCCGGATGTGTGGATTACCGAACTCAAGGACAATAAATCATCATTGTTCAACCTATCCCAAGAACGAGATATCCCTTACACATCACCCAATGGTTCTGGAAGCCCGGGAGGTCTGGATGGTCCCGGAGGTGACTCCTCTGATAAAGACCCTGACTTCCCTGAGCTCGGACCTAAGGACAGTGACGACAAGGAAGATGCCCCTGGAAACGAGGATGAGAATAAGCAAGTCCCTTGGGATATGCTCGCCCTCCTTACTGACGCTATCCATGGCCTTGCCTGCTCCTCTCGTTGACACCCCACCGATAGCACCTCCCACACCAAAGTCCAAGAACCGGATCAGTTTGACAGAACTAACCCCTGGAAACTCCGGACCTTCCTAGTCCAGTGCGAACTGAACTTCCAAGACTGTCCTAAGGCCTTTCGGATGGATTGTGCCAAAGTAACATTTGCACAATCCTACCTGAAAGGGATGGCATTGGAGTGGTTCGAGCCGGACCTCCTTCTCGATGAGGACCTGAATCTCCATCCAGTCTGGATGGATAATTTCCAGGAATTCATCCTGGAGTTACAGATGAACTTCAGACCCCATGACCCTGTTGGTGACATGGAACACTAACTCAATCACCTGTCCATGAAGGACTCCCAATGCATCAACAAGTACGTGGTCGAGTTCAACCACATCGCTTCACAAGTCCAAGGCTATGGAAAAGGTGCCCTCTGGCATCATTTCTACGACAGTCTCCCTGACTGGATCAAAGATGAGATTTCTCATGTCGGGACTTGGCACTGGTCATTCAGTCTTCATGACCCCAGCATTGTGCCTTCACCCTGGCACATCTGGCACATCAACCATGGTGACTTTCTTTAGGACTGGCTCATCATTTTCATTGTATTCATTTTTATGGTCCAATACACTGAGATTGCTACAATATCCATCAGTACCCATCTACATATATCTCTTCATTTAATCATCACCTTGGTCAGCCATGGATGATGACAATGGGGCATAGTTTGTTCACACCTGCATCTCTGCTTAATTCAACCAGGTCTGCTGTTGCTAGATTGGCTTCTGGGGAGGACATTCATTCAGACTCCTGGGCCTACTATGGTGCAACCACCTGCTGCTTATCATCACTCCTCTTCTGACACTCTGCCCTCTTCTTAGCCTTCTATCAGGCAGCTGTCTCATTAGATTCTTTGACCTTCTTAGCCATCCCAGTATCAAGAATGGCCTTGATACTAACTTGGGTAGCATGCATCTCATAGGCATCTGAGAGTGTGTTTCTGCAATGAGGAAGAGATCAGGTTAGATGCGAGAACCAGTCATACATATACCACAGTCCCATTTCACTATCCACATTGCCTTTTCCATTCCACTATCCATATTGCCTTTTCTTCCTTCAGCTCATCCTTATTGTCTGGAATAGTTTTAGTAATGATTAGTATCAACTTGTTCACTGCTTTGAGGTTAACTCAAGCATGGGCTTGCAGATCATCCTTGGGCATGAATGTGAGGATTTTATTGAATTCAGACATAGTTTGTATTGAGATGAGATGAGAGGGAGTGAGAACTAGAGGGAGATGAGAGAGACACACACAATATGTTACAGAGTCTAACATACAATCAGGTGGTCAACCATTTGACCCACCTGTGTTGCTATGTCCACTGAGTCACAACTTCCCATGGTCAGATAGTCAGACTGAGTCAACTGGGAGACAGTCAGTATTCAAGTCCCCTGCAAATATAGGAGTTTGAGCCCTCCTATGGTTATACAACTCCCTTTTGGTCCACTTCAAGAGTTCACCCAAGTCTGGATCCATTGCTTTCACAGTCTGTTCAGGTAGGTCTTTTTGTATTTCATTCATTTCTTTGTTTGTCTAAGCTTGTGTTGAGCTTAGTGATTATGCACTCTCAACATGACTGACTACTACACTAATCGTGACTGACCACTACTGTCAGTCATGTCAGTCATGTTAGTACTTATTATTGTTTATTGTTGTGTACACACATTAGTACAACCTGCAAGTTCCATGTCCGTCCGGGACTCCTTAGTCTTTGACATTGGACTCCAGCTGCCCGACTCAGCTGCTTAACAGCTTGTTTGTATAATCCACTGATCAATCCAGGTCCAGATCCTATCAGTTTGGCATCAGATTTGTATCATCTGAACTGGCTCATTTTAGATTGTATGCTCTCTGGGTACTAATTGGCCTTGGGTTTGTTTTATCTCATAGATAGAAGAAGTCTACAGGTGTACCTGGGACTATAAAACTGGTATACCTACCCATGCTTCTGAATAAATCTATCTTTCCATATCATTGTCTCTCCCTCAGTCCCTGTCAGTTCAAATCTGAGTTTGTTTTATTTATTTGTTTTCCCTCTGTTTGAGGGTTTTCTATCACTTAGGACCATATCTCATACTACTATCTGACACCCTCAGCAGCATGTTCCATCTAATTCCATTTGAATAATACTGGTAGTGAGATCCAGCAAGTAGGTCCTATCTAAGTGTTTGGTGAAGTATACTTGTCTCCCATGTTGGCAAATTTATATTAGTTAGTTCATTTATTTCTTTGTGAGCCTGATGATAAGTTAGAGTACAATCATGCTTTGATCAGAGCCATGCAACTCACAAACTTTGGGAATGCATCTCTTTGGCCCATATACATGTATTTGGGAAATTAATCCAAATATACTCATGGGAGGCCAACAGCCAATTTGTGCCATCACATCATTTATATACTGATGGTATGTAAGTCAGCTAGAGTATTACCTGATGCCAGTGACCAACAAAGTACTCTAAGTTACCCAATAACTTTCAAAAACAATAGGAGAAACATTTTGGGCAACCTGCATTTGACAATGTTACACCCACTGTCAGAGGGAATTGATACAAAAGATATGGATGCTACTATTTGATGAGAAGTTTAGACATGCATATGAGTCTGGTATGGTAATCAAATTCATTGATGGGATAGTCCATCATGTCTTCCCTCAGTTTTACTTATATAGTGCTGACTGTATTGGAACTGTTGACAAGGCCTTCAACTACTTCCTTATGTTCCTTGTTGACCTTTTATATGAATTCAAGTTTGGAGTTTGAAAGGCTGTGCTCATGTACTTGATGCATATTTTATATGTCGCAGGCAGAACAGCTGTCCAGCAGCTGATTTACAGGTGAGTCTTATTTATTTCATAGCTTATATAAAGTAATGTCTATCTAGATACTGCTAGGTCCCTGTGTTTGGGTGAGAGATGATCTAATGATTCCATAAGAATGCATTAGCAATGAAGCAACTTGTAATATGGGATTTGAGGACTTGCTGCAAGTGAGTAATCTGACCTAACCCAACTCTCTAGCTAACATTTTTAGTGCACCCTACTTTCAACATAGACAATGTACCTTGGTTAGTTAATGTGGAAATTCATTCAGGTGACATGCAGCTATTACCACACAAATAAGCTCTCTCAGGTGTTAAACAGCTGAATCTGGCAGCTGGAGTCCGATGTCAGAGACTATAAATTGATGTAGCTAGATGTGCACATCCCTGGAGTCCGATGTCAGAGACTAAGGAGTCCTGACATTGGACTCGCAGGTTCTACTACTCTAAAGTGTAAACAATAATAAACAATAATAAGTCACGCCACACTGTGGCTTACATGTGCGCAATCACCAAGCTCAACATCAGGAACATGCAGCATGCAGTTATTACAATGTGATGTTAGTAGTGAAACACAACCAGACGGCTTTCAGCTTATACCCAAAAATAAAGAAACTATATTTCAATGTACAAGTTCCATGTACTCAGTAACTATCTAGACATGATTTGATACTACAGAACTACAGACAACTACACAATACAGACAGTAAGTTATTTTTGGTGTCTAATTACATTTCTAATCAATAAGTAAGGTGAACTCAAATATTACTGGGTCAAGCATCACTTCCTATGATCTGGGAAGAAGAAGGAACATGGGGTCAAGAGTATGGTCATGTAAGATGCTATTGAGTGATTCATCAGGAAGGTTGATGCTTTGTGAAGAAGGTTCAGTAAACAGGACACTGGGAAGCCAAGACACATTCACACATCTTGTGAAAATATGATAACCTCACCAGTTGGCTGGCAGCATGGCAGAACAATCCAGTGTTCTAGGCAAGTCATGAATTCTACCCTCAGTATACTAATCCAAACAATAAATTACAGGACTTTTTGTCTTGACTGAGAAACCACCTGCTGGCTTGTGCATGCAGGTTGGGCTTATGACAGTGATAAACTGTCATATCCGTCAATCCAGAACTCCAGACTTAACTCCAGACCCAACTCTGGACTTCTTTCCTATGACCTCTGGTGTGTTCTTGATGAGTTTGCATCCCTAACACTCCAGACCCTCTCTATTTAGTATTCCTTGTTCTTAGTACTACATTTCATTCTTCACTTACAGTACATAGCCACTAGCTTTGTCCCAGTTCACCCTCTGTCCCTGTGCTCTGCTTAGAAGCATAGCTCTGGTATACTTAGCATCTGCACTCTGGATTATTAGTAAGATCTATGTTCTACTCCTGTATATAAGTCTCCACACTTGTAGTAGATACTTCAGTTTGAATATTGACTTGGACAGTCTCCCAAGCTCACTTTGACCCCCTTGAGTCTCCAAGACTCTTTTCTGAATCATCCTTGACCTTCATTGCTTGCAACAGGGTCAATCTGACTTCTTCTGTCTATTCTGAAATTACAAGACACCCCTGGAATTGTGACAAGGGCACACCACACATGGTGAAGCCAAGTCCTGCTTGAATTCCAGAGTTCTGGAGTTACCTCCTGGAGACCCCAGTTCTAACATGAACACAACTTCTCTGACAACAACCATTACTGCATCAACATCAGGGGAATCAACTGTACCACCACTCATTTCTTTGGATCAACTACATAATGTATGATCTACAATACAAACAAGATAATATAAGCTCTCAAACTCACCCAGACATTATGGTGCTGTCAAACAAGGATAAATGCAGCCATCTATATTGGTACATTCATGTATTTTATATCATGGTTCAGTACTGCAAGAGCCTTGTCAGTTCATTTTCAGCTCCTAGCCAGATAGATCTGTTATTCATATGCTGATTTCATTGGGACATCAACTATCCTTCTGGGTGGAGTGAGAAGCAACTCCATCAGCTTCAATTTTTCAATTAAGAAAGTTTATTGAACACATTCAGATTCCTTGACCTAGATTTGGTTGTGTGTGAAGTTCACCTCATTCTGGTGTTCAGAAACTCTCTGACAGATGAATTACTTGGACCCTTGGAGGCATATCAGATGCAAGGTAGAAGTGATCCAGATGATTAGAACAAAGACTGGAAGTACTACTATATCAACATGTAAGTGATATATTTATCATGCTAAATAAATTACTGAATTGATATAGGTTCATAGACTGTGACTTAGTTATGTAGTTCCAGAGCAGTGGGATTGGTTACAAGGCAGCTCAAAAATGGGACAAGGAACTACTATATGATATTGGCAAGCTGGTCAATGACAAATCTATCACCCAGATGGCTTCACGGTAACAAGCTTTGAGTGAGTTATTGATACTCTCTTCTTTCACCCAAGACTGAATTGGTTATAAGGGTGATACTGCAATGGGTAGAATGGAGAGGAGACTTCCCTTCACTGCAGCTGTGAAGGATTTGCATTTGGTTAAGTAGCAAGTTCCTATCAAAGACAGGTTCTTGCCTGACTTATCCCTGGACAAGGGAAGACTCTGACCAAGAAAGGCAGCAGCAAGCCCTAGTGACCTCACAGGGGCTCGTTCTTGATAACAATGTAGAATGGACTACTGTAACTAGAAAAAAGAGGCAGAATAGGGTCCTACTCTCAACTCAACAACAGAGTTTGGGATCTAGTATGATGTGTACCTTGTCTAAGGTCAACCAATAACTGACGCCAGAGCTGTGTGCTTGAATCCAGCAGAGAGTGAGAGCTGAGGCAAATGCTCAGTCTCTCATTTCTAACTTAACTAAAAGATAAAGTACTTTTGAAAATAGCAGAAAAGGGAGTAGATCCCTGAAATTGGGGAGACCTTGCCTTTGAGGACCCAGAACTGAATGTTGAGGCTCAACAACAAGCACTAAAGAACTGGAAGAAGTTCAAAAAGGCCAAAAGGGCCAAAACCTGGGTAATTAGAGATGGAGATGAGAAGTCTCAATTATCTTAGATGAAAAAGGTTGAAAAGATGAATCTTAAGAATTCAGATCTGAATACTCACCAGAAGGCTGGAGAGAGAGAGGCTTTGACCACCCCTGACTCTATCTTGAGAATGATTAACACTGCCTTAGAAGCCAAGAAAGGGAAACAGTGCACCAGTATAACCTGTGTGCTGGAACCTGCCCAGCAGATAGCCCCAAAGAACTATTTAGGCTGGGTGTTGACTCAAATTGAGCAATGAGAACAGAAGAACAAAAGAATAAAAGACAGGACTCACAGAGTACTACTACTGATTCTTCTGAGACTCCTACTTCATCTGAGACTCCTTCAAGCTCTTCAAAGTCCAATAATCTAACTAGCAAAAGCAAGTCAGACAGCTTAAGTTCCAAGGACTTGAGCTTGACTAGCAATGAGGAACACTTCCCTAAGTTGAGAAAGTGAAAGTACTGGAAGCACTGGAGGCACTGAAAGACAAGGTCTAGGAAAGAAAAGAAAAGAATAGTAGAATATGAACAGATTAAACCTATCCCACCACTCACTTATAAAGAACTGCCTGACTCTTGCTCCTTCTATCACTTTGTAACTAAAGGGATGGTCTACTTGGGCACTGGAGGGATTAAAATGCAAGATCAGACATGAATTCTATATTCAAGAGGTCTCAGACAACCCTTACTCACTGTGTCTCAAGGAATTTTTCCTTGAGTTATTTAACTACTGCTTTCTGATCAATTTCATAACTGAGCAGCAAGAGAATTTGAAGCATATCTTTCAAAATGAGCAAACTGTCTGAGACTATGTCTCTGAGCTGTATGAGCTTTGGAATCTGATTGGCAATATTAGTGAATGAGACCAAGTTATGAAACTCTGGTTCAGATTTGACTTTTACCTTCAGACTGAACTGTGGAAGGACAAGCTCAACCCTGAGTGTTCATCCTTAAAGGAAATTATAGCTACTGTTGAGATAATAGAAATTGCCTTTTCAGTGGCTCAGAGACGAGATCGTCCTACCAAGACTAGGCCAACTGGAAGCTCAGGAACTCAATTCCAGGGTAAGAAAAACTCTAGAGACCTGGCAATTAGCCTAACAGTGGAAGCCAACACTCCAGAAACAACATGGAGCTCACCCCAAATTGGAACTAGGAGGCTTCCCCAAGGGAGAAACCTGACAATGCCAAGAAAAGAGAAAGTTGGCCTGATCAAAATACCTATCATTGTAGAAAGTCAACTGCTAGAGCTGGACCAAAAGTGTCTGATCATACTAAACTCAGTAAAGAGGAACATAACTGACAGATGGCAGAGAAACTTTGTTACAGCAAACTGTGAATGGCCCTGAGTCAGGAAGCCCACCTGGAGATATATCTGCTTTCATGATGTGTCTGATATGGTTCAAACCCTGCAGGCCCTTGCAGATATTACCGAAAGTACCAGCAGTTTGATGCTGGCAATAACTAATGTCATCACAACTTGGGATGACAATCTGCCATTAGATGACTTCTCTCCATTAGGTAATATTCCAGACCTACATTCAATCTCAGATGTGAATATAGTAAGCAATAGAAGTGCATCAGCTCAATACATTGAATCTCCTCACCAGATGGGAGACCTCTAGCTTGACAGGCAGAGACACTCCTGAATCAGGGAGGTCCCTACCCTAGAGATTCCCACATCACACAACTTACTTGAAGGACCATCTCCTGGTTACCTTGATTTGGAGTTTATTAGGTCTCTTCTCATAGTATGTTATCAGTGATAACTGGTGATTAATTGATCAAGAATAGGACACCCTGATCAACTCAGCTTTCTTACTTAATAGTGAATTCCACCTGACTGAATGGTATATCAATGTGTTGGTGAATAAGGGATATTATCTTAAGAGTGAGCAGTCAGCTCATCTATGGCATCCAATCATAATAAATGTACTGGCACTCCAGATTCAGCAATTACTGTTGTCTAGAGTAGACTCTGATAAGGACAAGAGCAATTCACTCAATCATTTTGACTGCATTACTAACTATCATGGGATATGGATCTGGGACAGACTTCTTGGTACAAAAACCTGAGTTTCCTATAAACTCACACTGCTAGAGAAGTTTGATCTGGTCAACTGGTATAAAAAAAAAGTTGAAAAGCTAATCAGAGGGTGAAACCCCCCAAAGACAGACCAATGGCAAATCCCTTCCTGGCCATTCCAGGATCTATCTGACCAATTGAGTGAGCCACTGATGGCTGAGTTGCACCCTTGGACATTTGACAAAAAAGACATTAGTGACTTAGAATTGTTTGGAGTGCAAGTGTCTTATGACCAATTTGCTTCTATTGAACACAATTCAGTAACAACAAAGGACTTGAAATGGGTCATACCCAAATCTACCATAGTGATTGTTCAGGTGAATGGATACCCTGCACAAGCACTACTAGATACTGGCTTTTTGGCTAATTTCATATTGTCAACTCTGACAGAGCAATTGGGTATTCCCTGATTTGTATTGGCAAAGCCACTCACCATCCAATTGACAATTCAAGGATCGCAATTGAAGATCAACTTTAGAGTGAGAGCTCATATTGAATATCTGGAAATTAAGAAGGAGTGTTACTTTGATGTTGTCAACCTACTATCAAGAAATCCTAGATATTGACTGAGTTGATTTACAAGAGAACCCAGCATGTTGAAGACAAAGTATATTTAGCATTACAAACGGAGAATAGCTTTTTGGCCCAAATGAAAATTGGAGCATATTTGTATGCTCAATAGGTATTTTTGCTTATATCCTGCAAACAGTCTGTATATATAGCTATGGCAAGAGCATCATATCTGAAACATAATATGTATGTATAACACAGATGGTACACTACTCACTGGTCATGTGCTTTAAATTACACAATGGATTGAACTTAAGCCAAAGATATTACTTTTGAGGAGGTATGTCCTCTTTATTTTTCTAATTCTTCTTCTGTGTTCACTTGACTGGCCTCAACACAACCTGGTTTGGGGAAGGGGTGGAAGCATGCAATGCTAAGAACATGTGTTAATATATGACTGGTGATAATAAACTCAATAGTTGAATGCAGCTTAGAACATTTCTAGGACATCTGTATATATACCTTTCATATTTTTTCCCAGATCATTGGAAGTGCTAGGAGTTGCTGTGAGGTCTTCAGTGTTAGTTGAGATATCAATAGAAATTCTTGCAGCATCTCTAGTGATTGTCTCCAGCCATATGAATACTATACCCCAGGTATATGAATAAGAAGTGGGCAGTAAAGGGTTTTTTCACTTGCAAGGATCCAAATGTGGAATATTGCATATTCACAACCCTTACTATTAGATGCATGATAGTTAATATGCCATAGCTCTCATCATATACAGCCAAACACTGCATATTGGTAGATGCTGGATGCACTGTAAAAGAAGCTAAAAGGTGTTTTAGAAAAAGACAGGGATACAGAACATGTGAGTGAATGCTTTTTGACCTATTCTGGACATGGCTGATAATGATATATATGTGAAAAGAGTGCATTCTCAATGCATGGTGTCACTAATCACAATCTATCAAAGGAAAAGAAATCAGTGAGTGTGATCAACAACCATTTATTTTAAACAGTGCTGAGACTGTGTTATGGCACAGACTACAGTGTTGAAGATTTGAATCAAGTTACTGGCAAAGCCCAAGAAGAAGCCCTCATAAAAGAAGTTCTCCAACAACTCTGCAAAAATGACTTATTTATCAAATCAGAAAAATGCTCCTTCTCCACCAACAAGGTAGAATTCCTTGGTATGAATGTCTCAAAACATGGCATCAAGATGCAGGACAAGAAAACAAAAGCCATCACTGACTGGCCAGAACCAACTCACTTGAAGCAGGTCCAGGCATTCCTCAGACTTTGTAATTATTATAGGAAGATTTGCTAACATTACTAGACCTTTAAACAACCTTACAAAGAAAGACACCCCCTTCTGGTGGGATATAGAAGAAAAACAGGCATTTGAAGCCCTCAAAAAGAAATTCACAGAAGCTCTGCTTCTTGCATATCTGGACTCAACACAAGGCATGTGATTAGAAACCAACACCTTGGATATTGCAACAGGTGCTGTCCTCTGGCAGGAGTGTGAAGATATGGAATTGTGACTCTGTGCCTTCCTTTCACATAGCTTTAACTCCACAGAGCGGAACTACCCTCATTATGACAACGAATTGCTTGCAGTTATCTGT
>JBBPMX010000033.1:0-41955 GCA_038090515.1 Pulveroboletus cf. viridisquamosus | reverse complement strand
AACGAAGGCTAATTACAGGATATGTACTACTTATATAGGTAATGCTAACCCTAATGCCTGTTAAGCCCTAAGCAACGATCGAGATCTGGTTAAGATCCGAGCGAAGCCCTTGACCCGGGATTGGTAATGGATCAACGATCTATGGATATAAATAGGTTAATGTGATCAGTCTACAATCGGATGTGAAATATAAATAAGCCAGTTTGTAAGCGGATGATAAATAGAATGAAATGACGTAGCGTGACGTCTTAAATATGGAATGATGTCAGAGGTCGTGTCAATAGGCTAGACTTGATGTAGATGGAATGGAGTGATGCAAATGAGGGTAGCCTAGACCCGAATTAGTGAAATAATGAAGGAAATGCTAAAGTAAGCGATGAATTAAGGAAATGGGATTAGAATAAGGGCGTGAAGTATCGTATCAGACGTTGAAGAAATTGTGGTTCTGACAAATATGCTCAGAACCCATCTGATTATCATCAATTTATCAATATACTGTGTGTTTCTCCAGAAACATTTCAAGTTATCTTATCACTGATTGAAGATCATCCAATCTTTTATAATCAATCAGGCAACTCTCAAGAATCTGTGAAGATCCAGCTAGGAGTTACCCTTTATCACATAGGCTGTGATGGGAATGGAGCTTCCTTGGAGAATATTGCATGTTTTGCTGGATGCTCAGAGGGTGCAGTTGAGCTTTACACAAAACGATGCTTCACTGCCATTGAGTCTCTTCATGACAACTTTGTTTGCCTTCCTACTGATGAAGAAAAGGAGAAGGAAAAATGCTGGATGGATAAACATCTTGGATTTAGAGGGCTATGGAGAGAAGGCTGGGTTATGTATGATGGAACCATTGTGGTTCTATATGCAAAGCCTGGTCTCAATGGTGGTGCATATTTCACTAGAAAGTCAAACTATGGGCTTAATTTACAGGTTTTTCTACTGATTCTATTTTATCAAAAGATCTATACTAACTGAATTATTAGATTGGAAACTTACCTTCCAACCTTCGCATTGTGGATTACTCTCATGGCCTGACTGGGTCTGCTCATGATGCCTGGGCATTTGAGAGTACAGTAGCAGGAAAATATCCTAATTGGTTTTTCAAGGGAGAAGAGTTTGCTTGGGTTGATTCTGCCTATCCCCTCACCTCTCAAACTATTCCTGTCCACAAGAAACCAGCCTCACTCTTACCACACAATGCCACATTCGATTGAGTAGTTGCTAACCTACATGTTCAGTCTGAATATTGTATGGGAGCATTGAAAGGAAGATTTCAGTGCCTTTGTGGACTTCAGGTTGCAATCAACTCTAACAGGCAACATATTGTAGCATGTCAATGGATGACAATTGCAATAGTTATACATAACATTGTTATTGAGGTTGAGGGAGCAAAGAGGGGTGAATATTTTTCATCTTTTCATACTTAGGTAGAGGAGAAGGAAGACTCTGGTATTCAAGATGAGCTGGAAGATGAAGACTTACCACAAGAAGCACATGTAGGATAGAGTGGAGAGATAAAAAGACAAAGACTCATTGCAGAGTTACTAGCATTCAAAAATCTGTAATCTGATAGTACTCAGATGACTTCTTTGTAAATGTTCCAAATGACTGTGAAGTAAATAAAGGAATGATATAAAAAATAGCTTCACAGTTTGAAATGAACATAGATTAAAAGTTTGACAAATCCCAATCAGGAGAATAGGAGTGAGATTTTTTAGCAGAGTGAGAATCATCAAGATTTGCAATTTTCTTATGATATTCCTCTCTTGTCCAGATTCCTTGCTTGAATTCTTCTAAAAGAATTTCTCTGGTTTTAATGCTTATCTCTTTAGAAGCACAAGCATTCATAGCATCAAGATTTGCCCTAATCAATTAGATCAGTAATAAAATAATAGTAAAAGATCAAAAGTATACTTCTGGATTTCAAACAGAGTATTCTCAATAGTACACTTCTTAGAAACTCTTTGGATGGTCTCCTTGGCTTTAGAAAGACCCTCCTGAGAAAAGGTGGAAACCTTGGGACCTTTCTTGAAAGCTTGGGAACTAGAGAATAGATTCTCTTGTTTTAAAGAGTCCTGAAAAGCAGTAGCAGATGCTTTAGAAGAGTTCTGAGCTTGAGCGAAGTTCAGAGCATCTTGTAGGGTTCTGATCTGAGTCTCCTGGGAGTTAGTAAACACTACCTGAGGTTTCTCAGGAGGTTGGAGATGAAAAGTCTTTTTTCCATGAGGACCTACTCCAGTAGTGATGGCAATAGGAGTAACATTAGGGTGACCAGCAAAAATCCTATGCAAATCAGGGAAAAAAGGGAAATCCCTGATGATCTGGTCTATATTAAAGTTAGCAATGAGTACTTTATATTGATCTCACATACCCCATATATTCTTTGCATCTTCAAATGTATTCTCACTTGGACCATCTGCACCAATGTAGAAATCACAGTACTCCTCAGAGTCTGATTCATCCACATTATGCTCTCTAAGCCCTTTCCCAGTGGTCTGAAGCTTGAGAGCATGGCACTTATAGGTTTTAGTGAGACTATAAATATTAGATAGAATGATCATAATTATTCAAAGTATACACTTATCTTTCCAATTTGCTTTTAATATGATCACCAGTCACAGTAGCATCCATACCATAGTAATCTGGGAGAACAGTAGCAGCAATATGCTTGTAAATGCTGGCTTTTGACTCTCCAGATGTGTTCTAGGGAAATTAAAACAGAAAGAACAAAGTTAAATCATAAAATATACCTCATTTTTATTCTTTTTGTCAAAGAGAACCTTGTAATTGGTAGGTTTACTGATTTACACAATGAGGCTCCACACACACACAGCATAGTTGTTCTTGCTCCAAGAGACTTCAGGTAGTGAGATCTTGGATTTCTTGTTAGACATGATGATCTAGTAGCTCTCAAGCTACTGAGAGTAATCCAAATGGACAGAGGGGAGTAGGGATTGGGTGTCAGGCCAGCTAGTCAGGGTAGCAAATGAGTGAATGGGGGGGAAGAACAAGCAGCAATATTGCTCGCTAGATTCTAGCACTGCCTCATATTGCATGCTATTGTCAGAAGCACGATTTTCACAATTTCACAATACTATTCTTTCCTTTTATCTTATCTAATCTTATCATGAAATCATACATTTTATCTTATCTTTATCTAAGTCTAGAACCTTCTATGACATCATCATATGTCATTACATTCTTATGCTTCCATTTCACTATCTAATATATATTCATTTCCACTCTCTTTATTTTATATCACAGAACCCTTATTTAATCTCCATTATCTATTAGGGCACAGGGCTCATCTAGATTCAGGGCTTAGGGCATTATACCCACAATAAGTAGCACTTGTCCTGTAACATAGTCCTCATGCTTGGTATTCTTCATCCTTCTGGTTTCCTCTGTCCAAGCTAGTCACACTAGGCTTTTCTTGAGCACTCTCTTAGTGTCTCTGGGTATGATCCTGATAGCTATCTTTTGTTTATTTAATTCAACTAAGTACATTATGTCCTAATTTGGTAGTCATGTGCGACTGTGACTGCAACAACTCTGTTTCACCCTAATACTGAAGACAGACTGCTTTGGGATGCTGTTCCATCTTCTCAGTAACAAGATCATGAAGTGTATTGAGTGTAATAGTAGACAGTATCTTGAATAAGGCATTTGAACCATCTGGACAAGAGGCTAAGCATTAAATTGTAAAAAGCTGGTGGATTAAACAGATATCAGTTAGGTAAAGAGTCATAACAGAATGAAGACCACTTACCATTATTGTCTGAGTCCTCAGAGATATTAACTATTTCATTGGTCTGCTTTTTCTGCTTTGAGTGTGCCTATGGTGCTACCAGCTTGGAAGGTTGATACTGTTTGAGGAGATTGTTGAGCTCAGAATCAGATTTCTCACTGGTCCCTACAGTCATAACACTCAAGAGCTGGTCTGCATCCTTGAGTATATCTGGTGGGAATGATTAATCTGTGTCATCATTTCTATTATCAAGGGCCATGGAGTCATAAGTATTGTTGTGTTCAGAAATAGCATGTAGGTTCAATTGAGGTGCCACAGCAGCACATGAGGTTGGTTGACTCATGTATTTTTTTTGCAAGGGGCCCATCTTCTCCAGTAGTTGCTGGAATGGTGCTTATCCTGAGCAGCTTGAGATTTTCCCAATGGCACCTTGGCACCACCTACAGAGTCAGTAATGCTCTCTTAGAGCTTGCATTTATCAGAAAGCCTCCTCTGTATGCATTTGCAACAGGCTTGAGTCCCAGGAAGAACCTCACACTTGATATTTTGCAACTGATATCATTCACAAGCCCCAGGTTATTTTTTTGCATCTAAAAAGTAATAGAATGATTAGCAGACAACTAGATACAGTATGTCTTATCTATATTGGCATTAACTTACTGCTTATGGCTAGCAGACACTCTTGCAGATTAATACTAGATGGGTCATACTTCAGGTGCAAGAAGCAAAGAAAATAAGAGGCATTGTACTTATGCACAATTGCTTATTTTACCTTGTGTTAGACAGAGTGGTGAGTAGGGAAAATAAGTCTGGCTCCTACCTCTTCACAAGACAGCATAAAATAGGTTTATCAGTGAGAGTATATTGCAAGCAATGTATGCAACATGTGAAGATCTAGTCTATTATGGAGCTAATCATGACCAACAAATAAATCACACATTTAACTTAGTGCTCAGAGTTTAGAGCAAATAGAACAACACTTTGTAAAAGATAAAGAACTACATAGAGAACAGATCATATGTAGTTTCAATGTGCATACCAACTGAGAATATCTGAGGATGTGATGGCATACAGTGCTTTCAAAAGGGTAATATAAAATTTTTCATCTAATAGTTCTGTCATCACCATGTGAGCACATTCATTGTTCCTACATAGATGGTACTTCATTGCTGAGAATGAAAACTCAATCAGATTGAAGTCAGGGGAATAGGGTGGTAAAAACTCACAGTGTATGCCCCTGTATAATATTAGTTCACATTTATATATCAGCACAACAAAATGTTTTATCTGGCTTGAATTAGATCCTGGATGTCTTGATGCTTGTGAATCCTGCAATTATCCATTATGATGATGGAGTTGGACACAGGAAATGGCTGCATGTTGTCAAGTAGTCACTTGATAAATATCTTGAATGTGTCAGTATAAAAGGAGCCTTTAACTATGTCACACTGTAAGATCCCATTATGAAGGAAAATGGCAGGTAAAATGAAAAAGCTACAAATTGTCAGCAATAATTAACAAACTCAAGACATGAACTCACCACTGACCACACACAAAGAAATCCTTTTGTTGTGCTTAGAAAACCACTTCTTGGCTCTTTTGCTGGTATACTTGGGATCATTATCCTGTTGAAAATAATCTTATTTGGGATTTTGCTATAGTGCTCCAGGGTTTGCTGGAGTTCATCCTTCATAATCTGTAAATAAAGGTTAGTGTCCATCCTACCATCAATCTTGCATGCCATCCCAACTCCTTTCCATGTCATACAATTTCATATTGTTATGATTTATCACTATGCTCTTTTGCTTTTGTTGGACTTATCTCTCCTTGCTTAGTTCTCCTTACACTAAGCTTGTAGTTCCCTCCATCACGTACCTGATTCTTCCTCCATTTTCTAGAGTGTTCTTTGCTTACTAAGTAAGCTCCTTTAGCCATTGGCTCACTGACTCAATGATCAGTCAGCTGTTATTCTTTCGTGTTCTTTTTCCTTCTATATGATTACTCAGCTTCCCCTTATCCTCATATATAAACCCCCAAGTAGCTCTCCTGTACTCCAGCTTAGACCTACTTGGCATATATTATTCTAAACCTCCCTCTTCGTGTGTCTCTGCTCTACACTTGAGTGAGCGCTTGAGCTCTCCCCACATCCCATCCTGATTACAAGGGATTGTCCTCAGTCCACCTGTTTCACCGGGAAGTCTATTGTCTGGAACCACCAGGATGAACCTCTGATCTTGCTACCGGCAAGATATCCCCTTGTCTTTGTGTCTTAGGATCTTTGCTGAGTTCATGCTAGACCCTTCGGGATCAAGTGTAACACATATTATTGGAGAATCTTCTCCAAACTTCACTGTTTCTTGTACTAACTTATCACTTATGCCCTTTCCTGCCTTCTTCCATACCCACTGTTATAATTTCCCAATTTGGGATGTGGCAGTACATTTAGTGCTTATGTAATCTTTTAGCACAAGAAAGGTGAGGAGTGGTCCAATAGGATGCCCAGTAGCCCAAATGGTGGAGAAAGTTGTTATGGTTATTATGGGTAGAGGATGTAGTACAGTCCAAAGGTTGTCCGTGATTATGTAATCATGGTGACTCTATGACCGCACTACATTTGAACTAAGGCACACATGCAATATGCGACAACATAATCATCCCTACATTGCACTTAGAATACCTTAGTTTTATCTTAGTGATTAGTGACTAAGCACTCTACAGGTAACTGGTAGCACTACTACAGTGATTAAACACTAAGCTTTCTACAGAGCTGAGCACCCATTTCAAAAGGTTATAAGCCCCACTCATGCTCAATAGCCAGTCAAACTCACTTGCAAATGGATTTTTTTGACAACTCTATTGAACTCTCCTATGGCAGCAATTGGGCAGAATGGTGCACAGCCACCATGGAAGCCATGGAAGTGCATGAACTGTGAGATTACCTTGACAGTGTAAAACACTAATCCTTTCAAGAATGGATAAGGATCAAATAAAAGAAAGGCTGCAAGTATAAACTCAATCCAAGGGAGGGGGCCAGAAGAAACAGGTGAGAATGGACCTAGGCAGCTAGCCCTCAGACTTAAGAATGGAAGATGGGAAGTGTGAAAAGATGTATTCAAAGGTGTGATACATCAGTTTTATAGTCCCAGGAATACCTGTGGATTTCTATCTATGAGAGGTAACTCATCCAGGGTCAATCAGCACCCAGCAGATATGTAAGCTAAAGCAATCTGGTCCAGATGATATAAATCTGGTACCAGATGGACATGATCTGGACCTAGTGTAAAACAGTGAAAGGGTGAGGGGGTGTATGTGAGTGAGTGAGTTATACTTGTCCCAAGGGGTTCTTTGTAGGGGATTTAGCAAGTAAGGGTTAGCTATGACTAACCTCAGTGAGCAAGAGCAAGAAGAACACAATTCAGGCAACTATGCATTATGAAAATGAATAACACAGTCAAGGACGAGGGCCAGATACCAACAGCAGGTTGAGGATGAGGACCTGGAATGATGACAATGACGACTTGAACAATGACAATGATGACTGCAATGATGAAAGGGACAATTCCCAATGAAGATAGTGACTAACTGGGTATAAGATTAATGAGATTCAAGTTCCCAATACAGAACTTTTATAGTCTGGGCATTCTTGGGACTTTGTATCTACAACAACAGCCAAGGCCCTATGAAGGGACGCTTGACCCTGGGTATTGAAATATGAAGTAAAACTAAATAGTATAGTCCAAGACTCAAACAGAGACAATGGGCAGCAGGATTGTCCATCAATAAGTAAAAACTGATGATCTGACAAATGGAACCAGACTGGATACAACAGATCTGCCACAACCCAGAACTGGATGTGCAGATGGATGAATGGATAAATGAGAAATGGAATAAACTGATCTTGGGATGATACAGATGGACTTGAGACATAGTTGGGGATCTTGCAGGATGCTTAAAGGGGCTGAAAATAGTGATATGCAACCATAGGAGGCTGCTGGCTTCTACAATGGAATGAATGGGTGGATTGTACAAACAAAGCTGGAAGAACAGAGAAATGAATGGAATGAAGAATAAACCTACCCAGATGGACTGTGGACACAGTGGATGCTTGAATGGATGCTTGAATGGATGCTTGAACAGACTGAAAAGGGAGACTTGCAACCATAGGAGGATTTAACCTCCTACAATGGACCAATGGCACACTCAGACTGGTAGTCTGAAAGCCTCAAAAAGTTAATTATAATATCTACTATTCCAGATTCCATTTTAATGGACATGCTCTCACTTATAATGGCATATAAATGCTATAAATACCTGATGACTCAATTTGAATGGCTGACAGTAATCTATAGAAGCACACACACAGCCACAGTGGTGGCACTCAAGGATGAAAAGGCTGTAGAGAAGTTAGAAGAGAAGATGACTACTGAGAAAGTCAATAAGACTGTCAACATCCATATGGTAAGTGCAGTGAGTGCTGCACAAGCAGTGCTGAAAACTGAGAGTCTGGAGATAGTTGAGATGGTGGATGCATTTGAGGAGGGTGTTGGAGGTAGTTGGAAGGCTAAAAGGCTGGAAGAAGAGAAAAAAAAAGATCAAAACAAGTTGATTGTATATATCAAGGAAAGCACAATGGAGTGCAGGTGATCTGAAATGGCACTGCATGAAAGTCATCAGCTCACCTTGAGAACATATGATGATTCACCTGGGTCACCCCCCATATCACCAAAGGGATTCTATAAATGCAAAAACCTGCCATTTGTACCCCTGAGCTTTGAACTTGAGAGGGGGAGGCAGATGGCTGCAGCCTGTGAAGCTCTGGTGAACAGAGCAAGTGGGAAGGTCAGTGAGACACATCACAGTGTGCGAGATAAAAACAAGAGGCCTGAGATAACTCAAGGACCCTCAAGTAAGAGGAAGAGAGCAACTATGAGGCAAGATAGGCAATTGGAAGTGAAAGCTAGCAGAGATGATCAGTGCACCATGACAGACAAAGGAGACTCACCAGAGCATCTCCCTGACTCTCCCATTCCATCCAATTCACTCAATGAACTCACACAGCAAGCTGAAAAGTCCCTGAGCATTGAGCTCAAGGGAGGGAGGTCAGTACCAGCAAGCAACAATGTTGGACTTACCTGTAGCATGACACACACTTGAAGAGTGTTTAAATGTGTTGAGGAAGCTGTGAACAAGTTAGTGAGAGTCACACAATGAGGCTGCAAGTCCCTGAGCAACAAGCTTGAGAGAGGGCAATTGGACCTGACAAGCAGTGACATCAGATGACCTCACAATATGACAGACATGTTGAGGGCATCAGCCTGCACTGAGGATATTGAGGGAAAGATGATGAAGCTGCAGATGATGTCAGAGTGGCAGCATGTCAATGTGAAATGAATAGATTCACCAAATAGGATCATAGAGCTGAAACCCATGAATAACCTGGCAGATGAGACAAACCAGTTGATGCCCATCAGAAGTATTGAAGGCAATGTCAATGAGAAGGAACTGCTGGAATGGTCAGTAGGCAAGAATGTCAATGAAAACAGGTTGAGTGCACCTGGTAGATCTAAGGACCTAAAATGCACCATATACAATCTGGGAGGTGAGGTGGATGCACCAAGACATTTGACCAGTGATAAGGAACCCCACAATGTGCTGAAGAAGCTGTTGAACAGGTCAGAAAGTCAGCATGAAGGATCAGAGTGCCAGATTGAGGAGGACTCACTTAAAGAGACTCAAGATGACTCAAGCAACCCAAATGGTAACAGAGCAGTGGCACCAGATGGTCCTACCAGTATGGTAGAGGATCCTGTGGGCAAAGGAGATAGTGCTGATGACCACCCAAGTGCACCATGCTGAGGTGCAGACCAATCTAAGATCAGGGAGAGGCTATGCATGAGATGTCCTGTACACAATCAGGGAGGTGAAGTGAATGTACCTGGAGGCTACCAGGAGCCATTGGAAGGCCCTGGATGTGTGCTGGATAGATATGGCACTGGAAAGGACATGTCAGGTTGAGATCCTGGGCCAGGAGGCCAGGTGAGTGAGCAAGTTGAGCAAGCTGAAATGAGACCTGTCAAGGGTGACCAGGACCATGGGAAAATTTCAGAGAGTGTCCAGGTAGGCCACACAGAGTGCCACACAGATGGCACAATGAGCAGAGTGCACTATGACTTGATCTGAGTCAAAACAGATCTGCTAGCTGAAGCAGAAAAAAATCAGTGAGAATGGTACAGACAATGTGCAGCACACATACCTGCACCACCAGACAGGCCATGGAAGGTCCTATGATATCCTACTGAACATCTGAACCCACCACACTAATGTGGAAAGCTGAAGGTCACCACTTAGAGATCAGCTGCCAGGATGTACATACTGGGTTTAACAGCCCATGTAAAGGACATATCAAGCTGATTGAAGTGTTGGGATAGGCTGTACATGATGCACACAAGCCATCAAGAGTAATCTGGGACTGTGAAACATGATATGGAGATGTAGAAGCCAATTGAAGACAGACCATGTATATTGAAGCCATAGTGGATGGATATGAGCTGTGACTTACCATATATGGTAACCACTCAGTGCAGTGATGTGGACCCAATGATCATAAACCACACAGACTCACCAAAACTGATCTGGATCCAACCCAAGACACACAGAAAGCTTAAAAATATATATTCAAGGCTATATACTTTGCATATGCAAGTGAGACTGCAATCCAAGCTAAGGAGATGAGATGTCACATCCAGGCAAGTCAAACTGCACCCAAGACATGATTACCTGATTAGGAAGGCATGCACACAGACTGAACTGCAACTACATGGACTTGAGATATAACTGGACTTTGATACTGGACACCTCATTTGAATAGAACCTATTGGAGGTATTTCCCTCTTTTGATTATTTAGGTTTCTTCTACTAAACTACCACATCACCTCTTGAGGGGGAGTGTTGTAATTTCCCAATTCAGGATGTGGCAGTACATTTAGTGCTTATGTAATCATCCCTACATTGCACTTAGAATACCTTAGTTTTACCTTAGTGATTAGCTACTAAGCTTTCTACAGAGCTGAGCACCCATTTCAAAACCCACCTCTTCCCATCTGACCCAATGTGATTGATCTTTGTCTCATCTGATCATATAACCTGCTTCCAATCCTCCACAGTCCAGTGCTGATAACAATAACTTTCTACAAAATCTAACCTAGCTCTCTTATAAGCAGAGATACAGTGAGTAACAAAACTGACCCAATGTTTGCATTATTTTGATTGTTGAGCTAATATCTAGAGAACTACTAAATGAAGACCCCTAAACCTTACCCTTGGTAGAATATATATACATTGCTTAGCTAATCCTTGCTATTTCAGGAGATATTCCAATATTAAACAGATGTACTCATTGAGTCAGTTTTGTTGCTGATATCAAGGATATATAAATTAGTATAAAGTATATCCTCCCTTGGCCTAAATAACCTCTCTAATTGTCATATCCACTCCGAACCCCATCCTTCAAATATCTCATCCTCTTTCCGGTACTCCATAATCTGGATCTCGTACCTCCATATCTGGACCTCTTCACTCAGACTTTGTCACTTTCATATTGGACTCTGTTCCCTTAGCATTGGACTTTTCCCACTTTCCTTATTTAGCATTCCCTTTGTACCTTTGACCCTCCATTCCCTAGTTACGACCCTTAGACCCATCCCTTAGACCCTTTTCCACACCATATCCTATTCTTGATAAGTTTGCATCTCTAACATTCTGGACACATTATATTTAGTTATCCTTGTTCTATTACTTATGTTTCACTCTCCATTCTATATATATAGTCACTAGTCTCACTTCTGTTCACCTTCCATTCCTGTGCTTTGCTTAGGAGCACAGCTCCAGTCTACTTAGCATCTGCTCTCTCCAGGCCATTAGTAATTTCTATGTTTCATATCCATATATAAGTCTTTATACTTCTGTTGTAGATATTTCAGTTTGAATACTGACTTAGACTCTTTGGTCTTTGACAAATCTGACCCTCTTGAGTCTCTGGACTCTTCTCTGACCTGCCCTTAACCTCTGTTACTTGCAAAAAGGTCAATCCAATCTGTTTCCCATCCTTTGAAATTACAGAACACCCCAGACTTGTGACAAGGGTGTGAAACCAAGTCCTGTCTGAGCTCTGGATGATCTGGAGTTACCTTCCAGAGATCCAGTCTTAACAGACCATGCCAAGTGAAAATATCATGGGCAGAAAAATATATATCTAGTATGGTAAGGTAGTTGCACAAGTTATTTATGGGATCACTGAGGACAGAAGTTGAGCAAGACAGAGATCATATCTAATAGAAATAAGCTAAAGCAATAATTAGCCCTCCTAGGTCATAGCAAGCGACCATGGTTATCTTTTTCTTTAAGTCTGACCATATGAAGGGCAATGATTTGACTGTAATCATGAGAATTACAAATCAGGTAGGAGAGATTTACATCCTATTTGAATACTGAGGTCATCTTAGTTAATCTCTGGGGCTGACCTGCCTGCTACTTCAAATATACAGCCTTAAATTGCACCTTTTTTCAGATAGATTGATGTTACTGAAAAGAGCATAATTCAACAGAGTAAACTTTGTGAGATCATTCCTCTCAGTGCCAAGAGATCTTGCCTCTTCTGATTCTGTCATGATGAGGTTCAGTTGCTTCCTTTCCCAAAATATAACCCTTGCCTTCTGCTGTTCAGCAGACAAACAAAAGGTTGTGTCTAGATATTACCAATGGGAAAGCTAATTTCAATTTTTTCTTTGTTATACAATCAGCATGGCAGAAAGCAGTCATATTTGCTTTGAGGCACCAGCTTGCAGACTGAGACATGGCATCAACTGGAGGTATAGGGTGGTCTATAGAAGATGAAACACATTTGTGAAAATTGGCAAGAATCTTTGCTACTTTATCTGGACAATGGGGGAGCAGTGTAAGCATGGCTCATGTATGTGATGAAATGGAAAAGAACTGACCATTATAAGACTTGTTACCTTGGATAAAGTTCCATCCATTAATATCAATTACCTTACTACTTTTCTTGCATTGCTATCTCAACATGTCAAAGCCATAGATGTTTTGATCTAATACCTGACTGATTTGAGCAGCATAGGTTTTCTCTCATTCATTGAGATGAGTAATGAAGCTGGTAGGGTATGAGAATCAGAACAGGCTGGTGGAAATGAGGGAAAATATTGGCATATATCATATTTCTTTTCCATCCATGTTCTGATGAATGATGCCATCTACAACAGAAAACTTGCAGGTCTCTGCATGAAAATAGTCAGTTCCAATGATGTAGACCTTGATATTCTCTGGGTTTTCAATATCAATAAACATTTTGTAAATGTAAGAGTTGTCAGTTTGAGAATGGCTAAAGGATAGATTGAGGTTGGTTGACTTGTTTCCAACCTGGAGATGAAGATGAGGGGGAAGGTGGTACAAGGAGGATATGGAGCAAACCTTCCTGAACACTGCTTTCATGGAAATAGATGTATATATTGTGATTTTCACTACTGACTGGCTTCTTCACAAAAGGCTTTTCCAGGATTTTACCATCAATGTTAATAGTATCATCATTCTTACACATGAATACCTTGGGGCTGACACAAAAGTTACCAGGCTGGATGCCAAGCTTGTTGATCATGAGCTGTCTGAGGCCAGGGTCAAGATAGCAACTGCTATCTCTAAATATCTCTAGTTGGGATGTGAAGATGCTCTAAGACAGCACCAATGAGACAATGGCACCAGAGGATGGGCCTGGGAAGAAAAATTGTTAATGCAAAATGGATTACAGAGCTTAATATAAGAGATGGCCTTGTTAAGAGGAAATTCTGTAGAAATAAAAAAGATGAGAACATCACAATGGGGTCAAACTTAACATTTGCAAAGCAGAATGAGCAAAGGGAGTGCAGAGCTGGAAAAGAATGTGCATGCATTCATCAAGGATGACCTTATTGCCAAAGACCTTGATTTGTATCACATCACAGGACTAGTCAATGAGACATGTGAGGATGTCACAAATCAGCTTTGAGCAGGCTTTGGTATCTATGGCACATATGTATAGCCAGGATGACACTGAGATAGGGGTCATGCACAAGGTTGGTGTCAGAATGGGAGGCAATAGAGAACTAGGACTAAGTGATGATGATACTAGAGCAGGGTGTTACTCTGTAACTGTGAACCTGGACAAATTTCATTTACAAATTTTGGCTGAGCTTCATATGAGCATATATCACAACAATTTGTTTCTTTATAACTTGAGGAATGTTTCATTGATTTCTTAAGGTAATGACATGTTTATCATTACCAGAAACAAGATATTGCCTGATATGGGGTGATGAGTTAGCACTTCAGCCCACATTGCTACATGGCAGGATGACTCATTAGAGCAATTATTCCATGGAGCAACTTTGTTATATTCATTTACCTATACCAATCCCACTGTAAGAGGTCAGGCCCTCTTATGGTTACAAGCCCCCTTTTTCATCTGTCTCAAGTGTTCATTCAATCTTCCATCACATCTAGAGTCCATCTGGGTAGGTCAGTTTTGTATCTTGTGTTGAATGAGCATGTCTCATTCACTACCCTTTTACTGTAGTGCGCATTTAGTTACCTTTTATGGTAGTCTTACATAATCATGTACCTACAGTTTTCACACTCAGACTACTGAGTTTGAATAAGTCTCTTGACTTGTAACCATCAGCTGAGACCATCCCAGCATCCTCAAGCCCCTCTATGTGAGTCCTATTAGCCATCCTCTGCAGCTACTAGGGTCCTGTTCAACATCTTGTTCATTTCTTTGTCTGTCCATGCTCACTTGTACAATCTGCCTATTAATCTGGGTCTAGATTGTATTAGTCCAGTACTAAATTCATATTGTCCAAACCAGATAGTTTTAGATTATATGTTCCCTAGGTGTCAATTGGCCTTAGGTTTGTTTTATCTCATACATGGAAGTCTACAGGCATATCCAGGACTATAAAACTGATGTACCTATGCTTCTGAATAAATCTATCTTTTTGCATCCTTTTCTTTCACTAAGTCTTTGTCTGTTTGAGTCTGAGTTTGCTGTGTTCATTTTGTTCCCTCCATTTGAGAGTTTTATCACTCAGGTTCATATCTGTTACAATTTGTATTATATGTTTACTCTTTTTCCTTGTTGGACTTGCATCCCTCCTCATTTAGCTCTCCTTACACTAAACTCATAGTTCCTTCCTCCATGTGCTTGATTGTTCTCTCACTTTCTATCACCTTCTATGATTACTCATTACTCTTATTTCTCCATTGGCTTGCTGACTCAATGATAAGTCAGCCCTTTGTTCTTTCTTATTCTTTCAATTTCCATACAATTACTCAGCAGCCTCTGGTTCTTGTATATAAACCATGTTGTGTAGCCTTTGTATCTCTAGCTTAGACCTACTTGGCTTATACAATGTTCTATTCCTTTTCTTTTGTCTTCACTCTACACTTAAGTGAGCACTTTTGCTTGTACCTGTGTCCCATCCTGATTGCAAGGGATTGTTCTTGGTCCACCTGCTTCACTGGGAAGTCTCCTGTCTAGTTATTGCTAGGACAGACTCTCTTGACCTTGCCATTTGCAAGAGACCCACTTGACTCAAAGGTTTAGGCCCTTCTCATCAAGTCTGCACTTAACCCTTTGGGATCAAGCATAACAATATCTTGGGCTGCTGCCATCTGACACTCTCCCTTGGGTTGAGTTACACTTTATTATAGATCTCTATTCACTTTGGATAGGATCATTGTTTTATACTGCCCTATAATGAGATAAATTCAGTTGCTGGCCAAGCCAAGCCAAGCTAGCTGATACACAATATATGTTAAAGTGACTTATATGCTGGATCTTTTGAAGTAACTTATGTATGTATATGATCTGATCAAATGATTGATGTGTGCAATCTGGCAATATTCATTGTGTGTGTGACCTGTTATCATGTTTCAAACAGAATATGCATATAATTTTCTCATATACTATATCACTGATATCTGAATTTCAGTTCACCACTCTCTAACAGTATATTAGCAGCTTTTTTGCCAACTATCATCCAAACAGAGTCATATGTGCCATATTCCTTTCCATTTCAAAGAGGTGACAGTACTTCTATGTGTGAATGTTCAATTTCCTCCTCTGAGAGTAGTCAGATGTCTTCAGTCCATCATGCAGATTGCATAATACATGCAGCTCTAGGCTCTGCAAACCCAAGTTAGTATAGCATAAGCAGGTTCAAGCCCTTTGCAGCTTCAAATTGTCCATTAGTATGAAAGCAATGTTAACTTTTAAAAGAAAAGAAATAATACTTACTATGCTTACTATACCATGTCTGTGTGATATCATTTAGAGACTCAGCATGTTTTTCGGTGGGCTGCAGGGGTCCAGATAAGCAATAATGAATACTGTTACAGCCACTATGTATAAATGACACTCTGTTATTTACTCCCTTCCTTAATAATTGTTGTGTCCAATCTAGACACTGAATATACAACTTTAGAAGAGGAATGGTATTTGGAACTGGTTTCAGTATATCATTCTGTGGAAACACTTTAGGACAAAGATCTGCAAGAATTAATGTCCCAAACATCACCAGTTGGTGAAGTGGCCATGTTCTGTTATACACTGTGAAAACATAGTTGTATATGATTTTGATTCTGTCTCATACAGACCCTAGTTCCATGTGGTCAATTTTGAATTCTGCTGCAGCACATTTGTGTATCACAGAATAGAATCCCTGCAGATGAATATATAGTGTCATCCACTTCCTCATAGAACTATCCTGGATTATTTGTTCAGTGATTTGTGATTTGTATAACTAACTGCATCAACAGAATGTTCATATCCTGCATAATATTTCCTGGGGGTGCCCCAAGTGATACTCACACTGTATAAATGACTTTTGAAGTCATTCTTTGACCCTCTTGAGGATCTGCTGACCAAGGAATGTGTGAAATGGTGAGCTAGCTGCAAACATACATCAGAGTCTGCATGACATACTTTATGATATCATTTTCAGATAATCCCACTCATGTTGCCTGTTGTTTGACTTTAAAGATCATGAAAATTAAGATTGTCCTTACACTTCTGCCTTTCATAAATGATGGTTTTTGATATGTCACCACTATTGTTCCATGCTCTACAAACTAGTATACATATCTCCTGGGATGGCAGAGGTAATGAGTCCAACTTGCATAGCATGGAACCTAGCCTTATCCTAAAAATGGTGTGATATCTCATTGTATAACTGAAATGTGACAGATTGGAGAACAATTGGGGGTGGACATGACAAGTATAGGATACTGAATGTTCCCATATATTTAAGGAATGATTGTGAATACATTGTAAATGGCATATACTGTGGAAGACCTATGTTATTTAGATTGTTTTTAAAAAGCTCATAGGCATTATGCAGATCAATCTATGCACTATGGGATATGACATGAGAGGGAGACCTTCTTAGGACATGGTATCTATCTTCATCATACTGAAATCTCTTTTCCATTGTCATCCAAAAGAGATTTCATGTGAATGTCAACCAGTTCATATTTCTCAAAGAGGTCTTTCTTGTCTGGAAAAGAATATAGGCATGGGTATTTTTATTATGTCATTTACTTTTGGGCTGGAGAGTGTTATGAGAGGAAAAGATAGAAAGAGGCTAAGATACAGGTGCTAGGGCTAAGGCTAAGTACAGAACCTAGAGATTAAAGAGGGGGAAGAGAGTGTCTATCTTGATAGGCCTTCCAAAGATGGAAGGGCACAGGCACACTGAGCATTGAGCACTAAAACCAGAGCCTAGGATGGAGATGGACCTGAGCTGGCTGGTGCCAGGGACTGATATGGGCTGACCAGGGTGTATTGGAACTGAAGACCAAAATACTCTAGCTCAAAACTCAGAGAGGCAATTGCTGTGGTATGTGGAAACTGAGGAAATGGGGCACCCACCCAACTCTTGGGGAGGCTAGGGGCCACTCTGGACCTGTGCTAAGGGGGCCTGGAGGTATAAGAGGAGGTCTTCCATATGAAGAGGGCCCAGAAGGTCCAAAGACCTCCAATAGTGTAGAAAGACATCAGAAAACCAGTGATCCAAGATCTTTACAACATCTGGGGGAACACCTGAGACAAGCAATTCTGTGGTTTCTCTGATGTAAAAGGAGTGGCCTGAGGATAAGAGGATGCTGCAAAGATGCCAGACCAGGTTGTAACAGGCCAGTAATTTTTTTTTCATGGGACAGTGCAAATCATGCAAGGAGCAATAAGAGAACAGAAGAATGTTCTTGGGTACTTTATTCAGAACTAGGTGGCAATCCAAGGCAAAAATAGGGTCCAAACTGTCATATTGGCAGCAGAGGCAGATGTTCTCACCCTTTAACTTTGTGACCTTGGTGAAGGAAAGATGGCATAATTTAGAGTCATTTGGTTCAAGGGGGGCCTAAGATCCCATACACAGACCACTCAGGAGGAAATGAATGAGAGTTCCCTGTTTGTGAGGACCTCTTCTAGATGGAGCTGATCCTATATTTGTTATGACTGCGTCGAGCAGCCATCGAAGGGGATGGGAAGACCCTTCGGCCGGAAGAAACAACCAAACCTAACAGCCGATAATGAGGCTAGCCGGCAGAGAAAGGAAGCCTGTAACCCTGGCAGGGGAGCTACAAGTGCCAGCATAGCCGATCAGAGGAGAACTCTTAGCAGACGAGGTTTTAACCCAAGTCCCAGGGGCCTATGAAGGGTGAACTAGACAAGTGGTCAAAGCTGGGGTTTAGCCAGCTGGGACCGCCGCCTTATATATTGTACAGGCCTGCGCCCAGACCAAGCAGTACACTACTATACATGGTAACTAATAGATAAGGCTATGCTACATAAGGAAGGATGGTAATGACCGTGGGTAGAGAATGGAAGTGCGGACAGAGATGAAGAGGGCAAGGCTGCCGTGAGGTGAACCCTGAGATCTGGATCTGAGATCCGTGGAGATAGTATCTAGATAAATAAGGTGATACATGAGGAGGAGATTAGATCGGATCGGGAGATCTAGGAGGTGGCAGGATTGCCGTGGAGATCCAATGGAGATAAGGGTTAGGGTAGTCTAGGGGTTGTCAACATGTAACCCTAGAGGCTATGACGTCATAGATGACGTCGAGGGTCTGGACATATCACGTGACTGGTCATGTGATCGGCCTCGTGGAGGTCACATGATGGAAGGAGCGTGAGGAGTAAGGAAAGTGATGAAAAGAGTGTAGAGATAAAAGGTAGTTGCACGCAGTTCATAACAATATTGCACAGATCACTGTAGCCAGGTAGCAGGCATTAAGAGGGTCTGAGGGTGACAGGTGAGTGGTGAGGAGTGTGAGCATGTTGTGGGACATTGGTAGCTGAGGGGGACAGGACTGGGAGGATGAAACCAGGTTTGTGATACTATGAACAATGTAGCAGGGGCAGGGACCACCTAGCTAGGAGGCATCATTATAGGTGTGCCAAGCCTTCAGTGCTGCAAGATGAGAGATAACTGTGCACCCAGTGACCTGTCCCACCTGTGAGGCTGCAAAGGCACAGGGAAGCAACTCACCAGCTAGGAGGTAGAGGTGGTGAGGGATGTTTTCTGTGTTGCAGAAACAATGGAAGTTATTTATCACTTCTCAATATTTGCAGAGCATGGAGTTGGCCCAGGCATTATTAAAGGTGAAGTGGACCCAGGCCTGGGCTTGGTATTACAGGAGTAGGTTGTGGGTGACCTGGTGAAGAGTGGCCAGCCAGGAAAGGGAGTTGAGTGTGAGGTTTGAGGAAATTACATCAATGTGAGAATACAAGGGCTCAAGGGCAAGACCATCATTTTGTGAGCAAATAGCAAATGAATGGAATTCAGGGAAATACAAATAAATAAATGCACAAGACAGGGAGTGTACAGACAATGGAGGTACATGGCAATAAGCAGAAATGGGCAAGGGCAAAGAATGGATATATGGTGAGAGTATCAAATGAGGTCACATCAAGGAGACTAGTCCCCCCCAGACAGTTAAGCTGAGATGTGTTAGGGAAAAGGCCCCATGAGACACTGTCCAAGATGTTGTTCCCTGATTTTACCCAGGAGACTGACAACCAAATATTGTGGTCACAGATTTTTGAAATGATATAATAAAAAATGAAGTTTTGTGCAGGGCTGTGAAAGCATCCCACTGTAGGAGGTCAAGTTCTCCTACAGTTATATACCCTCTTTTCAGTCTGTTTTAACAGTCCCTTCAAGTGTCCATCATGTCCATTCATACATCTGGGTAGATGCCATATCTGCCCATTCTGGGTCCTGAGATCCAACTGCAGATCCAACTCTGGACTGATTTCCTTTGATCTCCAGTGCATTCTCAATGAGTCTGCATCTCTGACATTCCAGATACTCTGTATTTAGTTCTTCTTGTTCTTCATGTTACTCTCCATTCTCTGCTTAGTACATAGCTACTAGCTTCACTCCAGTTCACCCTCTGTTCCAGTGCTCCACTTAGGAGCACAGCTCTAGTATATTAAGCATCCATCCTCCAGACTATTACTAATACCTATGTCTTTTATCCATATATAAGTCTTCATATTTCTGTGTAGATACCTCAGTTTGAATATCATCTTAAACCCTCTGGTTTCTGATCCTCTGACCCCCTTGAGTCTCTGGACTCTTATCTGACCCACCCTTGACCTTTGTTGCTTGCAACAAGGTCAAATCTGACCCTATCCTGTTCTCCAAAATTATAGGACAACCCAGACTTGTGACAAGGGTGCACCACATAAGGTGAAGCCAAGTCCTGTCTGAACTCCAGATATCCCAAGAGTTATCTTTCAGAGATCTGGTCTTAATAGTAGGTCCATTTTGTATTTTGTTCATTTTCTTGTTCATCTGGATCTGGATCACATCAGTCTGGTATTGGATTCATATCATCTGGGTGCTGATTGGCCCCAGACTTGTTTTATCTTGTAAATAGAAGTCTATGGGCATACCTGGGACTATAAAAATGGTATACCCATGCTTCTGAATCAATCAATCTTTTCCACATCATTTTCTTTCCATCATTCTTTATCTGTTTGAGTCCAAGTTCCCTTTTATTCATTTGTTCACCCTCCATTTGAGGATTTCATCACTTAGATCTGTATCTCAGGCTATTACCATCTGACACTCTCCCTTGGGTTGAGTTATACTTGCACCCTTTTTCTTAGGTCCTTATTCACTCTGGATAGGATCATTGTTCTTCACCACTTTGATGGCACCCACCATGCCCTTATTGTCAGAATGGAATACCAAATGGCAGTCCCAAAAGCCCAAATGAATCAGGGTACACAGACCTAGATCAATCACAACCATTTCTGCCCAACCAATGTCCCAGCCATCCTGGTTCCAATTGGGGGTGAGTTTCCAGGCAAACCAGCAGGCATCAAGAATGAAACCAATGCCAAACAATGCCAAAGGAGGTGGAGACATCAACAAAAATGGAGTTTGAGAGAGGGTCCAGGGAAATTACTATCAAGCAACCACACCAGGACATCTCAAGACAGTTTCTCCACCAAGCAATGTCTATGAGAACATCAGAGGGGATGTGGTGCCTGACAAAAGGGTTTTGGGAATTTCTGAAAGATGAAATGAAATGGTATAGGGAGGGAAGGTGAGAATGGCCCTCTGAGACCACCAGGGTGCAGTGTTGGAGGCAACCTACCACCCCTTGGCATTCTTTTATGGTGACTGAGTGGCCTGAAACCCAGAGAGCAAGATGAGCCAAGTATTTAGAATGTTTTGAATTGGAAATAGCAACTGTTTTATATGGGAGGTCCCAGACCAGGCTGAGATATGTGAATACAAATGCAAAAGGAACATGTTTGCTTGGGGCCTAGGGCCAACCTAAGACTTTTGCTACATTGAAAATAAGATGCTCATTGAAGAGGTAAAGCCAGGGGCAATTCAGCACCAGAGGGGAGGGGTAGTGGAAAAAGGCAAAATTGCCAGCCCAATGGAGAACATCTGGAATCCATTTTGAGGCATAAATGGAGACAATTGCATCACCTGGGCAGCTGAAGAGGCCACTTGAGCTGGAGTAGCTGAAGCAAGTGCAATGGTCAATGTAAACATGTAACACCCTCCACCTTGAGCATGATGCAGACAAGATGTTGGTCCTCTAGGGCAATGGGTGACTAGTGATGTGCTGCCTCCATGTTAAAGATGACCACTTGGGTACCAGGTGGAGTTGTTGCCACCTGGAGCCAACAGTCACTGAAGGTTCCCCAGTCACACTCAAACAGAGAGGAGTCAATCATTGAGTTGATAGAAAGGAAGGTGTTGTTGTGAGGAAAGGAGTGATCTTGGATTAAGCAAAACTTTGAGGAGCCAGGTGTTTTTGGGATTACACTGAGAGAGCTTGTGCAAAATGGGCCAATAATGCTTTTAAGACAGGAGATTGAGAATGAGCCTGTGTAGTGGCCTATGCAAACTTTATAATTATGTAGTTGAGCAGAAAGTCCAGGTGGTCAAGAGCTAATCTGTGATTTGGAGTAACAAAGGAGGATGAGAGAATGTAAGAATCTGGAACACCAATGTACCAGCTGAAACAGATGCATTTTGGTACATCTGTGAACTCCTCTAGTGAGCCAGTGACTCTAAGGAGTTCCTCCCACTATTCTCACAGAAAGGGGGTGATGACTGGAAGAAAGCCATTAATCTGTGCAGTCCTGTGTAGGGTGAGAGCTGCTAAAGTGGGAGCAAGCATGCTTTTGGGAGCAGTTGGAGTCAGAACAGCACCATCAATTCCACTTGAAGCAAACCTGCTCACCCACAGATGTCTGCCAGGAGCCATGATGAGGGAGATAAATTTTGTGGCAGTGAGATTGCATGAATGGTTTCTGCAGCTGAGCACTTTGCAGAAAATGCAGTAGTAGGAAATTATTGGGGCCTGGGAGGGAGTTGAGGCCCAGAACAAGGGGTTTGTACCCTGAGGGAAGTTTGCTGGGTCACAAGAGGTCAAGTTCAAGCAGGTTGAGGAAGAGCCTGGTTGAAAGAAAGACAAAGTAGTGAGAAATAAGGAAAAGGGGATATGCTTGAGACAGACATCATCAATGATTTGATTTCAGACCTTGGATTGCCAGACAGCTGCATCAAAGGAGATGTCCATAACATAGCACTTATGTAGATAAATATTATATGTGAGATAAAGGCTGAAACAAGGAAAGAAGTCAAGGTGTGAGGTGACATTTTTGAAGTGTTTTTGCCACATATTTGTCACTGCCTCAGCATTATGAGGGAGAAAGGCACAGATGCATGCCACCAGATGAGGAAACACTGGAAGCTAGTCCTCCAACAGCATGGATGGCAAGCTGAATACACTTCTGGGAAGTTCAAGACCACCACCCTGTGGCATTTCCCAGGGGCAGGGGATGCACCAGCAGGACAATTGGCTGGTGGCCAAAGGGCTGACCTATGATATACAGAGGTCAGCAGGGCACTAGTGCTTGATTAAGAAGGAGAGGGACTAAGTTGGTCATCCAAAGGGGGTTGTAATATGATGTCAGGGACCTGGCTGGGTACATTTTCCACTGTGGCCATGGCCTTCTGGAGGGTCATACAACAGGGAGACATGGTCATGTCCTCAGGTGTGCCCAAGGCAGGGTGCCCATTGAACTTGGGTAGGCTCTCAACAGCATTCTCTCTCCTAGAGTGCCCACTGCCAGGTGCTGGCAGGGCTGGGGATTTACTGCAAGTGGAGTGATAAGGCTGGAGCTGCAACATGGGGAGAAGAGGCTGTGAGGAGGTGAGAGGCACCAGGAGAGATAAGTGAAAAAATCTCCAAACATACTCAAGTGATGTGTTAATGTTAAGGAGCTAGAAAAAGAGGCACTGCACCTCTTGGATGTGGGAAAGTGGCCTAAAGTAGCCCCACAACATTGAAGCCCAAAAACCTGCTTCTTTTCTGGTGTGCTGCCAGTAGCAGAAGCTCCCAATCCTTTCCAGTTTGTGACAAGAGCATATCTATTATGATATTAAATAGGCTTGGTGTTGGAATATAAACTGAATGAATCACCTGAGTAAAGTTACTGTTGAAAATGTGAATTGATACATAGATGGTTAGTGTCTAAAACATAGTATTTCTTATTAGCATTTGCTGGATTAGAGTATATTTCTTGATTTTGTCCATAAAGCAATATCAATATGATAGATGCATTTGATGTCAAGAAGCTATCGTGTTTTCAACTATGGGTGTGTTGACCTTCAGATTATTCCTTCAGTAAACTTGGTACAGTCAAAGTCAATAAGAAGACCATAATAAAAGCGATTTTGTTTAATAATCTCTCCTCTTTCATACAGCCTGGTATCTAGGTCACTGTTAAGACCAGGTCTCTAGAGGGTAACTCTGGAATGTCCAGAGTTTAGACAGGACTTGGCTTCACCTTATATGGTGCACCTTTGTCACAAGTCTGGTGATATCCTGTAATTTCAGAGGACAGGGATGGGTTGGATTGCCCTTGTTGCAGGCAAAAAAGGTTGAGAGTGGGTTAGAGGAGAGTTCAAGGACTCAAGGTGGTCAGAGTGGTCAAAGGACCAGAGGATCTAAATTGATATTCAAAATAAAGTATGTACAGCAGGGATATGGAGGTTTATATGTATATGGGTGTAGGATATAGGATTGATAAGGGTCTGGAGGGCAGATACTAAGTAATCCAAAGCAGTGCTCCTAGGTAGAGCATAGGGATGGAGAGTGAATGAGAGTGAGACTAGTGAGGAATAGTATGTATGTAAGTAGAGAATAAGGAGAACTAAATACAGAATATCTGGAATGTTAGAGATATGGGCTTGTTGAGAATGCACTGGAGGTCACAGAAGGTAGGTCCAGAGCTAAGTCTGGAGGGGTGGAGTCTGGGATATGACAGTCACCATGCCCAGCTAGATGAGATAGCCAAGCATCCTCAAAAAATTACATTAGTATGTTATTGATACTGATGTTATGATAAAGGATACCACAAAGATTGACAAGGTGCTCATGGACTGATAATATTATTAGCATACAAAGGCTTAATTACAAAATAAAAGTACCCACTGTTTATAACATCAACAAGAAGAGAAGTGAGCCAAAGATTTGCTGACATGCACAAGGAGAAGGCAGTGGTGAATTTAAATCTCAGGTAGGCTGACACCCCACTTGAATAGATAACTGGGTTGGCATAGGTTTGAAGAGTCATTTTCCCTGTAAATCTTGACTGTCCATATTGCAGCAAGAACAGGGACCCTGTGTTTCAAACCTTTTTCCTTTATTCTGTTCAACATATATATCTGCCTCTATTGTTATCCACCTACTATGAACCCAGCTGTCCTTGATAATATGTATACTGCCTTTTATCTGTGAAATCAATAATAACAAAGCAAAGTTTGGCCTGTTTCCAGATCATTCTATTGTGGAAAAGTATTATGCAATAAACTGACATAACCTAAGCTGAGTGAATAATGGCCTATCTCAGGCCATACAAAAGGAAAGAGCTAAGGAAAGCACTAATATCCAAGGTTTTAACCCAAGAAACAAGTGGCCAAAGCTGGGAATACTAGCTGAGGGCCCACTCTTTATATATGTAGGACTACTGTGCACAAGCCATACCATGCATACAGGGTGAGGTATGATAAGGTGTATTGACCATAAGGCATGATGTCATATGATGTCATGGGTCTAGACCATGGTCATGTGATTGGGTCACATGACCAGAAAAGAGAAAGGGACAATAAAAATAATTAGATCAGCATATATGACATACATAACAAAAAGTAGTTGTAGAATAATATACTCCTTTTTGTTGATAAAAATAGATGGTTTGACACACAGATGGGGGATGCAAGAGATTGCAGTTAAAAATGAAAGGGTAGGGTCATAGCTGAGAGATATAGGGGGGGCTGTGGTCATGATGTCAAGTACACTGATGAGGAAATTTGGAAATTCATGGATATTGTATTCACAAGAGTGGATAGCACTGATGCAGTGAAAGATGTGAAGGCATAGTAGTTGGTTGGCAATTGACAATGCTATGATGAAAAAGTGGCCAGGCTGTGCTAGGAAAATTGCATAGGCTTTTTTCATGAGTTAAAAATGTCTAAGGAGAAAAATCTTCAGAGGTAAGCTCTAGGAAGGAAAAAATAGATATTTTCAACATGGTACACTTTGGTAGTCAATTCTGCTGTCCAGTGGCATTCTATATACTTGAAGTGGTTAGAAGACCCAAACTTATAATGTGAATGTGCATGAAGGCAACAGGCAAGTACATTGAACCATGATGCCACTACCCTGTGCTCATCTGCTCCTGCTTTTGATTAACAAGTGCCCTTCTGAGCCTCTATTATGAATCCTTGAGCACCATAGTAGCTTATGACCATCTTTATGCTCCAATGTTTTTGAACCTGCTTGTAAAGCAGTACAGAGCAACAAAACCATATTGTCTAACTTATTAACCATTATATATCAAACAGCATCACAAAAAATCAAGAAAGTGTGGCTATCTCCAGTTATATGCATGTTACCTGATTCCAAAATAACCAGTGTTGCACATCAAGCAGATGAATGTAACACATGCCAGAAGGGCCATAAACTTCAGCAGATTGGCACTGGCATCAGCAGAATATGGATATGGCTATAGTGAAGGCACATGTCACCCAAATATGAGCTATTGAAGCCATCAAAGCTGCCATTCTGACTGGGTCTGCCTGGATCCAAATGATTTGATGGCTTCCAGTGTTTAAAACCCTATTTCACAATAATTAAACAAAGAATAAATAACAAAAGTACTATACTCATACACTTTTTGCTAGGAAACTAGATAACAGGGCACCTTAAGCTTGCATTACCATCAGGTCACAAGGTCAACCAACATTCCCACATTTAGTTTATCTTCTGAATAAGCTTAAACCCATAAGACTAGACAACAACAAGTCATGTGATCAAAAGAAGGGGGGTCACATCTATCTCCAACCATAGTGCAGCAGGGTGGTTTGTATCAGGTAGCCAGATGGGACATATCAAACACTGGGTATTACATATGGGAGCTGAAAGATGCCTAGTTTACTAGTAGAGCAAAGGGGATGCCAAACAAGGGCATTGTGCAATTGCTAACCCAATGTTGTACTGGATAGTGTTGCTAAAATTCAGTTCAGTTCAGGTTCAGAGAATATATGTATATCAGGTTCAGGTTCAGGAGCTAATGATTTTCAAAGAACCAGTTCAGAACTGGTTCAAATCTATGAACCTGGGAAGATTTTTGATCACTGTTATGTAAAATCAATAGTGTGTGTTATATAGTTGATCCTCAAAACTGGTACCTGCACAAGCCTTGTTTTGATATCTATAATGGGATACAATATTTGGTACTTTTGTAGTGTATATGATGTAGTATCTGAGGGTGTGGGAATTTCATTTAGCTTTGGTGCAGGTGTTGGGACTACTAACCCTTGGCTATAAATGTTGTCCCTGAGTCATGTGACCATGTGTGAATGCTATGGAGATATACCTATTTTAATTCACATATGTCATTGTCACAGTTTTGTATCTTTCATATTGAGTAAGGTGTTTGGTAAATGTCAGTACTTGATATGATTTATATATTTTGATATCTATTTTACTATGTTGGCTATCAATAAGCCTAGTGAGCCAGTGGCTACTTCTCTAGATTAGTACTTTGTTATTAGATATTATATTTTCTTATTTACTTTACTTTAGACATTACTATGAAAGAAGAAGGATATGGTGATACTATGATACACAAAGTATTCAGGCTCATAGAAAAAGAGAGCAAGATGGTCTCAATACTTATCAAGAGTTAAAAAACTACTTAGAAAGCCCATTGGAAGGGGCAGAGAATAGGGCCAAATGGTGAGATGTAAGTGATTATAATTATCACTTGAAATTCACTGATATCACTAGTATCACTCTATCCAATATCCAGTATTGTCAAAAATGGCCCTAGATTATCTGGCTATTCAAGGATTTTTTGTTACTTCTGTTATTATTCTTATTCTACATATATACTGTAGTCAAATGGACTCAGATGTTAGGACATGGACAGCAGTGCATTACATACAGATTACATAATGCTCTGGTAGATAAGGTAGATTTTCCCATGCTCTCACCTCAGTCATAAACTCTATTCTGTACTGAGATAAGACCAGATCATTCACACTTTGTACTTCACACTCATTCCCTATAGTATACTTTTATAGCTTCTGAGTAAGCATTCTCTCAAGCTGGACTAGCTATTACTTTGTTACAAAACAGGCTTCCACAGTGGAAGCTTTGCAACTTCTGAAAAGTAGCTATACTAGTAGAGATTTAGTAGCACAGAATGAGGTCTCATAGTGGGAAGCCACATTCTGAAAGACAAAGACTTGGTAGTATATGTATTTTGAATGTATATATTACAGGTTCTAGGTTCAGATTCAGATTCAGCCTAGAGGGGCCCTGAACTGAACTGAACTTTGGCAACACTAGTACTAGAAAGAATACAGCCACAGTAGGTATATTGGAGGCTGTATCTATCCTGGCTAGTCAATCAGTTCAAGTGCACATGATGTATCACTGTGTATGCATAGCCCAAGCATAACATATGATATTGAAGGCTGTTGTGAGATGATCTTTCTCAACTTTATTATTGCTGGTGGAAACAGTGCTCTTTAACTTTATCACAGTGAATGGAAGAAGCAGGAACTTACTGGTTGACATACCAAATCACCATCTGCTCACATTCTGCATAATAATGATTTCCCATAAGCTGATAAGTATGCCATGCAAAATTAATATTGAGCATCAGAATAAAGAATAACCCAGGAGAATCAGCCATAAGCTCCCAAAAAATGAAAAAAAAGAAATACTGATTGAATATATAGCAAAAGGGTTACACTTGGAATTTATCATTTCTTCTAGTTTCTACATTAGCATTCTGGTATCTTTCTAGTTCCTGGCAATATCTATATCACATTTCACTGTTAGCACAAGTACCTCAGTCTGTTTGTCTCACACAATGACTGAGATAAGCCACATATGATACACTGCTACAGTGCTCATATTTACCAAAGCTTGTAACATAGATCCTTTAGGTAATTCTATAGTCTGTTTATCTTGCACAATGACTGAGCATAGATTCTTTTGTTAGAATGTGCAAGCATGTGCACAGCCACCAATCAGGCCTGACAACATGACATGGACATTATGGTATAGAGTTCTGATGACTTTTATTCTCCTTTCTTACTTTCTCCTTTGTTATTGTACTAAGCCTTTATGCCATTGTTTTTCCCTTTCATCCCTTTCATTCCATTTGTTCCCTTTGTATAGCCAGTGGGATGATAGCCATATCATATCTCACTGTTAGCACAAGTATCTCAGTCTATTCATTTCACATAATAACTGAGATAAGCTACATATGATATATCACTACAGTGCATATACTAACTAAAGCTCATAGTATAGTTCTTTAGGTAATCCTATCAGTCCATTCATCTCACATAATGACTGAGTGTAGTCTCTTTAGCATGGCACTGCTCTTAACCTTTTAGGTTATGAACCATAAGCTTCTCACATAAAGAAACAAAGATCAATTTAGCCTTGAACAATGTCTACTACTATTCCATTAACTACAGACACCCTCCTGAGCAATGTTCAAAAGCTAGATATCAAAGGAATGAACTAGACCATCTTTGCTTTCTGTTAGAACTGGGATCTCCGGGAGGTAACTCCGGAACTCCAGAGTTCGAGCAGGACTTGGCTTCACCGTATGTGGTGCGCCCTTGTCACAACTCCGGGGGTGTCCTGTAATTTAGGAACAGGCAGAAGAAGTCAGATTGGCCTTGTTGCAAGCAACACAGGCCAAGGATGGTTCAGAAGAGAGTCTTAGAGACTCGAGGGGGTCAGAGTGAGCTTGAGAGACTGTCCAAGTCGATATTCAAACTAGAGTATCTACTACAAGTGCAGGGACTTTATATACGGGAGTAGAACATAGGTCTTACTAATAGTTCAGAGTGCGGATGCTAAGTGTACCGGAGCTGTGCTCCTAAGCAGGCACAGGGACGGAGGGTGAACTGGAATGAAGCTAGTGGCTATGTACTGTAAGTGAAGAATGGAGCATAACACTAAGAACAAGGAATGCTAAATACAGAGGGTCCAGGGTGTCAGGAATGCGGACTCATCGAGAACACACCAGAGGTCACAGGAAAGGTGTCTGGAGTTGTCCAGAGTTAAGTCCGGAGTCCCAGATTCGACAGATATGACACTTTCCAATTTCAGGTAACTATCAAAGCCAAAGAGATGTGGGGCTACTTTGATGGCACAGCCATGATGCTAATAGACCAGACTCCACCCATAGCAGACAAGAAAATGGAAATAGATAAGTGGAAAAAGAACAAGGGTATCTCAAAAAAACACCTGCTCACTCAGCATATTCCCAATTCAACTGCATTGAAGGTGTGAAAATTAGCCACCATCAAACTCATGTGGAAAGAAATCACATGAGAATACACTGACAAAATTTCTGAGATCTGGAAATGGTGCAGCTGGTAGGTCCAGAATAATCCAGAGCTATGTTACATTAAAAGTGGAATAATGTTAAGAATGAAGGAACTTACTTCAGCTGTCACTGGATGGGCAAAAACAACTGAAGCACTACATATGGAAACAAAAGTTTATATAATATGGGATAAGAAGTGCTTGTACCTCAATCTGAGTATGGGAGGAAAAGAACTAATGAAGGAGATGTGAAGAACAGAAGATGACCCTGAGATCCTACCATATATAAGTAATGTTGTAGTCACATCCTGGAATTGTATACCTGAAGTCTGGTGCAAGAGAGACCATCTGGGACATCTATCCAGGGATTCAGGTGGCCAGATTGTCTTTTAGAATGTGTGATATTTTGTCATACTGAGAAATGCACTTACACACAAATGGAACTTCAGTCATAGTTCCTTGAGTCCAAGATGTTAAAAGGTGGCAATATCTGCCAATTCCTCAATAACCTACAGACCAAACAGAAGGAGTTAGCCTCTATTGGGGTAGATATCAATGAAAAAGATTACAGATTCATGATTATCAGATCCCTCACTCACTCACTTGCTAACTTTGCATCATCCTAGCCTGCCACAGCTCACTTATACACATCATCTAAAACAATTGAGCCTGACACCTTGATTTCCCTCATTAGTGAGGAAGCTAATCAGTTCAAGGCAAAGAGTATACACCATAATGACACCAAAGAATGGGATAAAGCAATGACTGTCACTATACCATCTAGCATCTGTGGATGAGAATGAGGTGATTGTGATTTTCAAGGTAATCATCTGAAACAGCAGTGCTGGATTGTGGGTCAGATTAGCACCTCACAGCTAAATGTGAGGAGATGACCACTAGTGACAAAAAGCATATGATACAACTCACTGGCAGCACTCACATAGCAGTGCTTGATGACAAAGATAATGGAGTTTTTGGTGTGGTGGATGATAATTATTCCCTTCCTAACCTGCAGATAATTGCTTCAGATGAGAGCAATCAGGACACACCTGATGACAAAGAAGGAGATGATTGGTTTTTTAATGTCAGAGATGACAAGCCATGGGATTGTGACTGCAATGATCCTGCAGATGGCTGTGATAGTGACACCTGCTCACCCACTGAAAGTTGACCTCTATGATTCTGGTACGATGCATTATTTGACCCCTGACTGAGAGAGAATGATGGATGTCCAACCAATCCTCCCAAATTGTTCACTGCCACCAAAAATAGTGCTTTGCTGCTGTGGGTGTTGGAAAATTGATTATCAATGTACCTAACAGGCTGACTATGTCACTAATCTACATATCTCATGGAGATCTTGTACTCACCTGAGGTTGGATACACTCTTGTCTCCATTGGGAGGCTTGATGAAATGGGGATGTTGACCACCTTTGCAGACAGCTTCTGCACTATCAGAGAGAGCAATGGCACCACAATTGGCCAAATTCCATGCTCCATGAAGGGCCTATATCATGTCATACCCAAGCATGATCAGTCCACTGCCATAGATGAGCAACTCATCATTATAGAGTTGCATAGGTGACTTGGCCATATCACACCCTCCATTGCATACAAGCTGGCTGAAACTGGATTGGTCAGTGGGTTAAAGTTTGACCTAGAACATGGCACATTTTGCAAGTCATGCACCTATGTGAAAAATATAATACTTTTTCCCTAGAAGATAGAAATGAGTTTGATAGTAAAAATGAGCAAATAAATATAGTATAGTAGGTATTATGGTATTCCAGGACCCAATATATATAGTTCCAATATAAAATGAAAAAACTGTCCAAATGAGTCATGATTTTGAAATAGCTGTCATTTCATCAGATCTTATCCAAATCCTTTGATACTTGCATCAGTAGATAGCCAAGGTGTTAGAGATGGCAACTCCAATCTTCTCTGAGCTCTCCTGTCCAACTCCAAAGTTTTTGCACAAGAAAAGGAAAAGTGGTCCAATAGGATGCTCAATAGCTCAATATGGTGAAGAAAGCTATGTTGTTGATGTAACAAGACACTAGGTAGTCCAAGATTATGTAATTGTGGTGGCTCTATGACCACACTATTTTTGTAATGAGGAGCATACTAAATATGTAACAACACTCTCCCTCAAATGAAGTGTGGTTGGACTCTAAGAAAAGAATAAACCAATGAAATGAATACCTTCTTCAGCAATGAGTGCAAAGGTTTCATTCCAAATGAAAACATATAAAATGAATAAGACTTGATGCATCCAATGTGTCCCAAAAGTCCTGCATTCAAGCAGTGTCCAAATAAGGAAAGTTATGCCCTGGTTAAGTGTCCATTCATCCCAACATGGAAGTCATGGCTTGACTAAACTCTGTGCTCATCTCTCTGTGTATGATCACCATTGATTGCCTCTAACACCATTATCAATGCAAGTCATAACTTGGCATCACACCCACATCATGTGGAATGAATCCAGCACATCTGATTGACCCAATATGGCCCTGGTGTGCCCAGATAATGAGGTAAGTCAGTTTTATCGCACTGACCCAACTAACACTTCTAGTGTGTGGCTTCAACTTGCCACAATGGTATGGTCTGTTTGATGGTACAATAGGATGTCAGAGATACCTCCCAGGTGGTGTGAATGGCACAGGTATGTGTACCACTCTGCACTTGTGCTACTCAGGCTGACCTCCATTTGTAGCTAGCAGTCAGTATGTGCTGCTCATTACACCATCCATCTGGCATGATGAACCATCCAAATGGGTGCCATCACCATCCCTATCACAGCTTCAATTGCTGCCACCATCTCCTGGCTCACCCAACTCATCCAGCAAGACCCTTGGCCCAGTGACCTGACACAGTGCATCTGTTTTGACATGGTTGCTGTTGTCTTTGTCCTCTGGTTGCTCCTGGTTGCTGAGATGACCATCAGGTATATGCACTTCACCTCTCAGATCATATACAGCATATCCCAGGTCTGTAGATCTCATAGGTGAGTCTGACTGTTTATCAATGTCCTCAATATAGGCCAATGCCTTTGACACATCTGTCATATCATGAGGTTGTCTAACATCGCTGCTTGCCAGATCTAGTTGCCCTCTCTTGAGCTTGTTACTCAGGGACTTGCAGCATTGTCACATGGCTCTCACTAATCCATTCACAGCTAGATCCTCAACACCTTTCAACATTCCTTGAGTGGGTGTTGTGCTGCAGATAAGTCTGACATTGTAGCTTGCCAGTACTAACATATTAGATAGCATTTTGCCACTTGTGTGTCACAGCTCACAACTTGGCTGCTGGTCAGCACTCTCCCCTTCAAGCTTAATACTTAAGAGGTTGACTGATCTGTTTGCATCATCATCAGGTGGCTTGCATGGCTTAGGGAATCATGGCAGGTCCACTGGTATATTATCGTCATCTACCACTGTGTACTGATGATATTTCTTGCCCACTGTTGCAGGTTGCATATGGGCTTGGCCTTGTCATATCTGTCAATCTGGAACTCTGGACTCAACTCCAGATCCAACTCCAGACTCCCTTTCCATGACCTCTGGTGCATTCTCAATGAGTTCGCTTCTCTGGCACTTTGAATACTCTGTATTTAGTGCTCCTTGTTCTCTATGTTACATTCCATTCTTTGCTTACAGTACATAGCCACTAGCCCTGCCTCCAGTTATCCTCCATTCCTGTGCTCCACTTAGGAGCACAGCTCTGGTATACTTAGCATCTGTCCTCCAGACTCTAACTAACACTTATGTTTTACATCCATATATAAGTCTCCACACTTCTGTTATAGATATCTCAGTTTGAATATCATTATAAACTCTCCAGTCTCTGACTATCTGACCCCCTTGAGTCTCTGGGCTCTCATCTAACCCATCATCAACCTTTGTTACTTGCAACAAGGTCAACTCTGACCCCAACTTGTTCTCCAAAATTACAGGACACCCCAGACTTGTGACAAGGGCGCACCACATAAGGTGAAGCCAAGTCCTGTCTGAACTCCGGACATCCTGGAGTTACCTTCCAGAGATCTGGTTTTAACAGGCCTGCAGACCATCTCATTCCCTCAATCTGCATGATGCAGCATTGTGGCATATGCTCCACCTCTAGCTCCACTTTCAAGACCTTGACCTGGTCCCTGGATTTATTGCAAGGGTCCAGTAGCATATTCTTTGCACAGTTGGGAGACTCCATTAATATCACTAGTGTGTATCTATTTATATCACAAGTGCACTCACCTGCTGGTTGATTATCAATCACACTGACTGGAGTTTTACCTCCAGTCATCAGTATTTGTAGTTCATTTGCCTAGTTTCCCAATTCACCAGAGTGACCACTGACTTCTGGTATCACAAGCTTGACCTATTGGACCCAACTGACCACCCCCATGCTTACAACAGTGACAGGTGGCTCTCCCAGTATCCCACTTGCATCATCAGCACCCTCCATGGCCTGTTCAATTGTACTAGCCACCCCCTCACTTACAGCAGTAACAGGTGGCTCTGTGGATGTATCTGTTACACTTGATCTCAGAGGGTCAAGTGTGAACTTGGCAAAGATCCTAAGATACAGAGACAAGGGAGTACCTTGCAAATAGCAAGGTCAAGGGTTCATCCTGGTGCAACCATACAAGGGACTTCCCAGTGACATGGGTGAACTAAGGACTATCCCTTGTGCTCAGGGTGGGACACAGGCAGGAGCTAAAGCACTCACTTGGGTGTAGAGCGAAGACACAAGAAGAGGAGTTAGAATTATGTAAACCAAGTAGTTTTGTTCTGAAGTTAGGTGTTGGCTAATGAGTGAACAAGTTATTCTAAGAAGAATTAGTGAGTTAAATGAATGTATAGCTAGTCTCAAATGTCTCACCTCAGTCTTCAGTAAAAGCACTGAACTGAGGTGCAATGGAGTAAGTAACTCTGTAATGTCCATGTTTTGATTATATAATCTGTCCTCAGCAACTAACTAAATATCAGTTCTATAACAAGTAGGTCTAAGCTGGGAGACAGAGGTACTACTTGGGAGTTTATATATGAGAGTGGAGGGACACTGAGTAATTGTATAGAAACTGAAAGAACATGAAAGAATAAACAGCTGACTGATTGTTGAGTCAGTGAGCCAATGGCAAAAGACAAGTGATAAGTAATTGAAGAATATTCTGGAAACAAGAACAACAACCAAGCACGTGTGGGAGGAAACTACAAGTTTAGCATAATGAGAGCTAAACAAGGAGAGATAAGTCCAAAGAGGGAAAAAGATGTAAGATGTAAATATAGATTGTAACAGTATCTGGATGATGCTCATCATCACCTAGTGTGTCCCCAGGGTCCTCTGTTGTGTTCCCTGGTCCATTGTCCTTGCCACTCAGGCTGCCAGTGTCCTGCTACAACCTATTGCTGTCAGTGTTGTTAGTTGTCAACCAATCCCATTGCTTCCCCTCAAGCAACACACTGATAGTGTCCAGTGCATCTCCATTTCTAACACAAGTGCACTCACTCACCAGGGGTCCCTTTCAGTATCCACAACCTTCTCATGGTCCTGGCTGGCTTTCTTAGTGAACTTGCACATGTGGCTGATCTCAGTGTCACCACTGTCACTCTGATTGTTTATGTTGTTGTGGCTCATGCCAGCACCCTCCTCAGCTCCAGCTCCTCACCAGCTGACATTCTCAGCCTCATTGCCCTTGCTACTTGCCCTCTCAACCATAGTGGTCTTGTAACCTGGTCTCTCAACCACTTAACATTCCTGCACCTTATGACCAATCTTGCCATGTCTCCAACAGGTGCTGCCAAACTGTCTCAGCATTGGCACAGCCACTCACACTGCCTTTTCAGGTACCCTAGACTTTCCTGTAGCCATTTTTGTAGCTACCATGGTTTTGTTGAAATGTCATGTGAGGTATTCCCAGAACTATCCTGCCATTCCAAGATGATAAACTGAAATTAAAATTGAGTCTGGCAAACTCAAGGTGACAATGAATTGTGCCATTGTCTCAGACTGATGGTCCACATTCATGGCTGTACCAGTGAGATATTCCCACAGCCCATGGTCCTTAATAGTCCCAATGACTTTCTTAAATCATATCAACCAATTTCTGCTATCTAGCCTAAGCTCCAAGACTTTGTCTTCATCAAGCCATGCCATGGGGAATGCCTAGGTTGGTGAGTGAGCTAATGAACACACTCAGGACTTATAACCTTTTTGCACAGGAAAAGGAGAAGTGGTCCAATAGGATGCTTAGTAGCTCAATATGGTAAAGAAAGTCTATAGTTGTTGGTGTAACAAGACACTAGGTAGTCTGAGATTATGTAATCATGGTGGCTCTATGACTGCACTACATTTGTAATGAGAAGCACACTAAATATACAACAACACAAAGTCCCTTAGTGAACCAGCAGTCGGCACTGCTGACTAAACATCACCTTGCTTGTGAAACACAGACCTGATTGATAGACTACAGCATGCTACTTTACATGTCAAAAAAGAGATTGGAAATGACCCATTAATAGACTGCAAAGGTGAACTCTGAACCCCTGCAAGGAGTCAAAGGTTATTATCATCATTTGCATCTAAGTTGGCAAGCTTTTCAGCCACATCTCCAATGACAGGTTTACCACTTCCACTTCCACCATCCCCACCCTCCATGTGAGATTTCTTGCAAGATCCCCCAACAGAGCTCAAACCTGTGATAGTATTAGTAGCCTGATTTAGAATTTTTGTTGTAGGACCACATTGGAGAGTCTGTAAGGGACCTGCAACATAGATCACAAGAAGTGCACATATCAGGAACATCTTCTTTCAGGATCATGATCTGCATGATTTCACCTGCAAAGGAGTCAACCTCCTTGGATTTAATGTATGTAGGAGTGATGGATAGTGAAGGAAAGTTCAACGAGAGTGTTAGGCAGGACATGGTCCAATTGAGAGGGATCCATGAGTACACTGTCTCTATAGATAGGTAGGGGACAAGCCTGGTAAGTGTGTTCAATTTTTAGGAATAGCATAGTATGACCATCTTCAATGGTGACCCAGTCATGGGTGATATCATTCAGCTGTTCAGTTTGGTGTTCAGGCAATTTGGACAAAGCAATGTCCATGCTCTCAATAAAAGATGACCTTGCCAAGCAAGGTAATGATATCTCAGAGATCTCAACCATATTGTCTCTAAGGGTAAAGCTTTATGTGCCCTGTGAACTTTCTGCTACATGAATCAAATGAGTTTGAGTATCCATTCATGCCAGAGAATGCTACATGCATATTGATAAGCTCAGTGGCGAAAGGGTGTTTGTACATGTAGATGTTTTCACATACAACCTGGAATGAAAGAAGATCTTGCCAAGCAAGGTGACTCCTATGTAAACTCCTACAACTCCTATACAGAAGTTATCAATGTCCTATAGAAGCAGTCAGAGATGGATAGGAAGGTTGGACTTGCATCCAATGTGTTAAGTCCAGGTTCTCTGGACTCAAATCTGGTCGGAGGTCTCAAGGTTAGTGCACAAAGTTCGTCAGGGGATGAATGGAGGATGGAACGGAGATGGAGTACCTAGGAGGACATTGGCACAGGACTTATGTGTTACACCCTTGCCAAGGTTCAGTTCTCATATTTCATAGGAGAGAGGAGGAGGATGAGAGTGAGAGTGAGAGAGGGAGGAAGGGAGGCTGAATGAGGATCTGGAGGAGACTAATACAATATTCATACTGAGATACAAAGACAGAGTACATAGGACTTATATACTAAAGTCCAATCAGAGTTCAGACAGAAGAATGGAGGAGCATATGATAAGATACCTCAGGTAAAGGGAAGCATGTGGAGACAGAGAACATACATAGGAGGAGGCATATGATGTGGCAAAGGGTCCATGGTAAGAATAAAGGGTCAAGGAAGGAATGAAGGGTCAAGGGAGAACAAGGGGAATACTAAATATAGTAACTATGGAAGTCCGAGAGGAAAAGAAGGAGTCCAGGTACAGAGGTATGAAGTCTGGGTTACAAAGTATCAGAGAAAGGATGAGGGGTTCAGAGGACAGAGGATGGAGTGGATATGACACAATGTCATGTGAGTACTCACTCCTTACATATGTCATTTCCTTACCCTGTTTTCACTTCATACCCATTCCATAACTCTATGCTGTTTTCACTATTTCCTTATGGAAATCACTTGTTTCACTTCAGAGTTGATTGGACTTTGCACTTGCATCTTCACCCACTTCATATATATATATTCTCCTTTACTCCTGGGCTCCCCTCAGTCATTTCTGCTACTTCTTAGATAACAGCTGAGATAAGTACTAGTTCTACTTTATCTTACCACTGTTGCTAATCAGTATAGTGGGCAATTACTGCCCTTTACTTAGATTTTTCATACAAGGGTTATTAATTTATTTGGTACACTTACATAATAGGGTTAGGGTTAGTGGTTCTCATAGGATATTACATTTAGTGCAAAATAGGCAAACATCCAGACAGTTTTTTGAGCCACTGTATAGGTATGTAAAAGAGGGATAAAAAAGAGGTACAAAGCTGCCAGATTTGGGCTGGTAGTGGCTGTGCACATACTTGCATATTCCAATAGGCTGGAGCAAGTCACAGCTCATTTGACAAGCTTAACTTTTTGGGGACCTTTATATAAAAACTACCTTAGAATGTGGCATTTGCTGAAAACCCAGTGATTCTCTTTCACTTCAGGCTGGGATTTTCCTACTTGCTTTCATGTCTCTTTCATTGTTTAGAGTTTCCTCTCACTTTTCAGGTCATGTGACTCAATGACATAATCATCACATGTTCCTGGGTAGACTAGGGTTACATAACCTGACCCAGGTCATCACAGAATGTCACCTGATAAGTATTTCATATTGCTCTCACGATACTATTCAACAATATCATCATTTCATATTGTCAGGTCTGGGCCCTGCTAACCCTTGACCCTATGACTCAGTGGCTTATCACAATATCCAATAGCTTATCTTCTACCTATAGTGTTTAGCTCTCTTATCTGGCTTATCACCCAATAGCAATAGGACCTCACTTGAGGTCCTATAGCATTTCTCTCTCATACTTACACTATCAGTTACATAATCACCTGTACTTTAGTACATAAGGCAGGCCCCCTGGGGCTTGACTGGTAAGTGGAATAAAGTATTTTCCACCTCATTAACTGTTACAGATATAACATCAGAAAAACTGCAAAAAAAAGATAAGCCCTAACAGATGGGCCACTTTCCCACAGACAAGTATAATACCATATCTGACTGTCCCTATGTCACATATTGTAGTATCCGAGTGCTCATCTCACAAGATAAAAGTATATTATGAAATGATTACAATGCATTGTATCCTTCACAGGTGTAAATGTTATCGTTGAGTTCGTCTCCCTTGTTTGTGGACTCAGTGCATGAAGCTCTCGCAGCACGTGAGCAGTAGTGGCACCATTTCAGGTTCTGACATCGGATGCCAACAGCTTCTATGGGTGTCACTTGTTCTGCTCCCATGACATCGGCTAGGTTTGCAGCGTCCTTCTCTTGCCTCACCTTTCCCCTAGTGATGCTGTTTGCTCCCCCCAGCGTGTCAATGTTCATCTTGTCGACAACGGATGGTGGGCCTGGCACATCCACCTTGACCTCGGTGGTTGAAGAAATCATGGGAAATCATCCCTGGGGAGGTTAAAGCATAAATATGTAACAAGCCGAGTGCAGGACGACTCAGTTACATTCACATGGTAAAACCTTCATTGTAAGTGCAGTGGTGGGACAGCGACCAAGAGTCATCTGATAGCCAGGACTCCACTTTTTGTTACTACATTGGTGTTTACCCTTGTTTATACCTAAGGCCTAGGTTGTGCTGCAAAGTCTGCATGGTTAGTCCCATATCTAATCTGTCACTCCACCAATAATATTCTGCAGTGCACGTTGCCATGTACAAGTCAGTGTACCGATAAGACATGGGCCTCTTTCCCCTCATGTCATATCCTCTTCCATCGTCATAAGGCCATGCATGTTCACAAGCTTTCAGGTATCCAAGGTCTCAACGTCAACTGGCTCATGTTGTCATTTCCACTTCTATCTCACTGCAGACACATGCCTCACGCGAAGTGGCCTTGATACGTCCTTGGTATGGCTTCTGATCACCGAATGCAAGCCTGCCTTCATACCTAAACCAGACATAGCGCTCACAATTTGGTCCCCACATGAACAGCATGAGCGATTGCCACCCATGAAGGCCAACAGAAACTGCAGCTGTGGAGTGCCAGCCATATCAGAGGAAAACGTAGAAGCTGGTAAAGGATCCGATGACTTGCCCTGCAAAGAGCTGTGTCATCACGAGCAGAGAAAACCAAGGACCGAACTGCTCAACGAAGTGGCCCACCAGCGGATGTGCCTTTCATGTTTGGGTGGGTCTCGTCTTCTCTAGTCCTAAGCACACCACCAGTTGGGTAACAGGTTCATGATGTCAGCAGTTGCATGAAGAGGTCCAAGTGCTGCAAGTAGACACTAATCCCTCGATGGTCATACTCGTCTCATATCCCCAATGGTATGTACCGTTCAGACTCATATTTTACCGACTTCAATGTCTCTCCAAGGTTTTGTTCTGTTTCAAGCTTCGCTTTGTCTCTGCCACTCTCGCATACATCCAACCCATTCTGACTCATTTGCCTGTTTCAAGCTTTGCCTCATCCTGCTACTCTCCCGTCCAAGTCATTCACCTGTATCAAGCTTCGCAGCACCCAACTTCTACTCTGTGCCCGTTTCAAGTCCTGCAATTCATTGTCGACATTGTGCTTCTGGTCGAGTAGTAGTGCATCATATGTATCATTGAACAAGTAGTGTATATTGTTCATCATTCTAGGACAATATATGGTATTATCCTCAGCTAAATGGTTCGATTAAGGAGGAGATTCGAGTATATTGGTTCAGAGAAGTATAATAGTGTATATCATGTTATCCTACACACACAGTCAGACAGATGGGCCGGATTCATATGGTCTGGGAACATCCAGTAGATGCATGTATACTGGGGCCCTCCCCGTAGGTCGACAGAATAACACCCACAAGCCAAATAAGCCCCATTAACAACATATATCATCATATTCTATTTTTGCAATTTTTCTGATGAAGTGTCAAGCCTATCTGCTCCACTAAGTCCTCCACAAACCACTATAAACAATTATCAAACCTTTGCTATATCAAGTTCTCCAAGTTCCTCAACAACCTACCTGTCATACAGGTTAGTGTTTCTTACTGTTACCTCTGCTAATACCTCAGACCTAGATTTGTTCTTGGTGATATTGCCCACAAGGAAGGGCAAGCCTCCCACAAGCCCCAGGATGGTCAAAGGTAGTAGGAGGCCATCTAGGCTTAACTCCTCTCCTTCCCTTTCTTCAGCATTTAAAGTTGTGGTCAGATGTGTGGTTTGCAGCACTGAGGCTTATGTATAACTAGTAGTCAGACATATGCATACATGTATTTGTACCTATCCAGAGTTATGTGTTGCTGCTTCAAATGCCATCACATAAATCTATATATACTGGCAAGCAGGCTAGAATGGGATTACCCATAAAATATGTGACAATCATCTCAGCTTACTTCAAAAGGTCTTCAGAGTCATACAGAAAGAAAAGACACACAGATGATGTACAGACTATATTCTTTACAACATACAGCGACAGCGATAAC